>PYXC01002021.1:617500-622500 GCA_015244755.2 Tenualosa ilisha
CAAATCCGATAGTGCTCCAGGCCAGGCCTTTATTGTTTGATGTCCTGATATGTGAATGTGATCTTTTTTGTGTGTGTGTGTGTGTGTGTTTAATATGTGTTTTTTTTTGCAAATGCTTAGGTCTGAATGTGTATGTGTGCAAATGTGCCTGCTCATGTGTGGTAATGATAGAGAATATGTGCATAAGCATTGGTGTGTGTGTGTGTGTGTGTGTGTGTTGTATGTTTGTTCAGTCCTGCTATGCTTCCTGTGGCTTCCTCGTGATTGCAGCAGCTGTGTGTGTGAGAGTTCAATTCACATCAGCCCGGCTGCGTCAAGCAGTGGCTTAGGGCTTGTATGTGCTAGCCAAGCTTACAGAATGAAAGATTCATGGGCCACACAAAGATGAGTGATGGAGGAGAAAGAGAGAGAGAGAGATGGGAACAGAAAGACAGACAGACAGATTATGGCATAAGAAGGGTTAATGTATGTGTGTGTGTGTGTGTGTGTGTGTGTGTGTGTGTGTGTGAGTATTTGAATGACTGGAGAGAGAGAGAGAGAGAGAGAGAGAGGTGGGAACAGAAAGACAGACAGACAGATTATGAAATAAGAAAGGGTTAATGTGTGTGTGTGTGTGTGTGTGTGTGTGTGTGTGTGTGTGTGTGCGAGTATTTGAATGACTGGGGAGAGAGAGATGGGAACAGAAAGATAGACAGACAGATTATGAAATAAGAAAGGGTTAATGTGTGTGTGTGTGTGTGTGTGTGTGTGTGTGTGTGCACGAGTATTTGAATGGCTGGACAGAGAGAGAGCGAGAGAGGAACACACCTAGTTAATGGAGGTCAGGACGTGATGGTCTAACTGCTCTCTGAGTGCATCTTTGCATGTGTGCATGCGTGTGTGTGTTTATTTGTGTACATCTTGCGTGTCTCGATGTGTCTGTATGTCACTGTGGATGCATACATGTATGCAGTCCGCAGCCATCCTTAAGTGTGTGCATGAGTGTGTGTGTACTCGTAAAGTGCTTTGAGTGCTAAGAAAACATGTGCATGTGCATCGCTTTTTGGTTTGGTTTGATTTGTGTGTATGTATGCATTTTGTGTATGTGTGTGTGTGTGTGTGTGTGTGTTACCTGCATGTATACATATTGTGAGTGTATACATATTCTTAAAGAGAGAAAGAGAGCAGAGAGATTGATGATGACAGATCAGAACATCCACACGTGACCCAACAGCATGAGGCACACTGACTACAGGAAATGCCCCGAATTGAATTATCGTCTGCCTCTACCCATGACATACGGCTGAGACAGGGGTGGAGTCAGGTGAGCCTTTTTTCTCTTCTCATCTCTTCTCTTTTTCTTTTTTTTTCCACTTTCTCTTTCATTTTTTTTCCCTCTCTCTCCTGCGCTGCGCTGCGCTGACTGGTGTCGTTTCCCCATCTTGATAAATGATACGGAGTGAAAAAAACTGCTGAGTTAAATGCAGAACTGAGCTAAACTAACTCTTCGGAAAATTCAACCTTGAGTAAGGACTCACTCGTTCGTGCGCTCGCTCGCTCACTTTTCAGCCTCAATAATCGTGCTTTCTCGGCACATCCTCCCGGCTTCATAACAATAAAAGAGAAAAACAATAAACAACGCATTAGCTCGACAGCCCCCCACTCCCACCAAAAAAAGACTACAAAAAATACCCTCTTTCAGTGAACAGGAAAAATCATGGTCATGAACTCCGAGATGTGTACCTCGATGACTAATGTAGCAGTGCGTGGCATGAGAAGAAAGGCATTGAAGAAGCCGGTAATTCCATCTGAATAAGAGGGATTTGGACGAGGCGATGGGGCTGCGGGCTTGGTTTGACTAATACCCCCTGTCTGCATACCTATTCCTAATAACAGACGACTGTGGAATAACACGTCAGCATCCAGACGACAGCAGCGCTCCCTAAACAGCCTCTGAATGTGATCGACATTGGGAGCAGGAACAGGAGCCCGACCACACTGGCAAACAGATGGCCTTTGTTGGATCTCTTGGCCCTCTGGAGCCATTAGTGTGTGGCTGCGCTAAACTTCATCTACTGTGGCATTCATGCTAACAGCCACTGACACGTCTAAAAACAGAACCACTGCCAAGTAAGTGGGCATGGATGGGCATGGGTGGGCATGGACGAGTCTGTGGACATAAAAAACTATTCAGATTAAAGAATAAAGACAGAGTAAAGGCAGAGATTTTCAGCACACTCTTACAACATGAATGAATGAAAGTGTCTAAGCACTGGTGCCCTACTATGAGACAAGCGGCACTTAGTAGGGCTGCATTGGCTGGGGTGCTGAGAATGTCACCTGAGGACACACCGGAGATAAATGTTGCTTGCGCCCAGTGTCCAGAGTCTCTGTTGTGCGATATGTATCCATGACTGAGCACAGCATTTATCTCCATGGGGGGGGGGGTGTTTTTTTTACTGGAGCAAGTGAACTCAACCTCCCAGCTGGCATCTCTCTCTCTCTCTCTCTCTCTCTCCCTCTCTCTGTCTCTATCTTTTCCCTTCATTCTTTGTAGCTCTCTATCCATCTCTCTATCTATCTCTCTTTGTCTGTGGTTCATATGGTTGCTGTGCTGGTCATCAATGGGCCTTCAGCTTCAGCAGACGTAGTCAACAGATGCAAATCAGCTGAATAGGCCTCATTAGCACTTAGCTCCTACAACCAGACCAGATGTCACGCCAAACCTATTTTCATACAAATTCAGCTAATTAATTCGCCCCCCCCCCCTCAACACACCCAGCAAAAAAATCCTGCCATTTTCTAAAAAAGAGAGTGACTGTGTGTGTGTGTGTGTGTGTGTGTGTGTGTGTGTGTGTGTGTGTGTGTGCACACGTACGCAGTGCACACACAGCGGAGGGAACCACATCATGAATCGTATTTAAAATCCCATTTCTTTTTTGCGAGAGACGAGCAGAGCATTCATAATCTGGTTTGCTGGGATTAAAAAGAAAAGGGGGAAATCACCATCACAATGAGCCAATGAGCGGCCCCGCCACACATCTTCTCCAGGCCTCATGAAATATGAAAGGAGAGAGTGGGAGAGTGTGACTTGGAATATGGCAGACCTGAGTCAATGAGGGAGAGAGAGAGGGAAAGAGAGAGAGAGAGAGAGAGAGAGAGAGAGAGAGAGATGTCAAAAGAGAGAGGAGAAATGAAATTTATTCTGAAACAGTGCCAGAACATAATCATCTATGGAAAAGAAGGAGAAAGTGTTTCTTAATTATTTCAGGAAACCCAGCTCTGGTGTGTATGGCTGCTGCAGCTGTAACTGGGGTTTTTTAATGTGTGCTCTGTCTGACATAGCTCTGGTTCAACTCATCTGTAGTCAAGACAAGACACGTTCAGTTATTGCTTATTCGGATGTGTGTAATTACCAAGGAATATGACAGGAGAATCACAGATCTGGCCTACTACAGGAACAATAAGTCTGCCTTAGCCAAACAGATTGCATCAAATAGACTATGTGTTATTTTCTTCCATAACTGCAGCTTAGCTGAGTAAAGTTGAACAATCAAATTTAACCTCTTGGTCATGCATTGACAGCTCTAACTTCAAACCTTCAGGCCTCCGCTGTGTGTTGTGTTTGAACCCTGATGGCCGAGGGCAGCTCTGTTCTTCCTCCCCACTCATCTACACTCTCTCTCTCTCCTCCTTTTTCCCTCTCTCCCTCCTCTCTTTCCCTAACTGTCTCTCTCTCCAAACCTCCCAATCTGTGTGAGCTGTGAACTGTGGTGGAGCCCAAGCAGAAGCTGAATCCGGATCGATCGGAGGACAAGATAATGAAGTCTATGTGCGGCACTATGAGAAGGCCCTGACCTGGTGTGCATCTGATTCTCTGTCTTCTCCCCTTTTAACAGTCCAATAGCAGCTGCATTTCACATTTGCCCCAGCACTGCGGCTTCCCATAAGCCTTTGCAAATTGGCCTCGAGACTCAAACAAGAGAGCATGGCTGCCTCACAGACTCTCCAGCCACCTGCTTCTTACCTGCAAAACTCCACTGCAGTCATTTTGGCGAGAAAGAGAGAGAGAGAGAGAGAGAGAGAGAAAGAAAGAGAGAAAGGGATACTTCATTTCTCTCTCTTCCTCTCCCCCTTAATCTACACCTCCATTTTGCTCTGACTCTCTATTTCCCTCCCTCTCTCTTTTTGATGTTCCTGAATCTACCCTGGGGAAGGCAAAGAGGCCTCCCTGTTATTTTCATGTATTTTTTTTCTGCCCCCTTAATGAAGCCTGGGAGTTTTTGTTTTGCTTTAATTCAAAGTTCCCACGGAGTGCCCACTGGTTTGAGTAGGCTACGCATAGCGAGTGTGCGGGCTGTTATAACCTTTTGGGCCATGATGAATGGTAGAGCCTTCTTTTAGTTGAAAACCCCTCAAGACCAGCTAGGTGTTGAAAGTGTTGGTTATTAAAATGGCAAAAACCATTTACAGGCTCCAGTGGAACTCAAAATTAGTGTTATTAGCCAACGAAAATGTAATATGGTGGGGATCAATAGGAATCAGAGGAAAGGTCATTTTTCTTTACGGAGACAAGGGGAGGGCAGGAAGTGGTCGTCACCCCTTGCTGGTTTTGGTCGATGGCATGTCAGACGATACAGTCTTGGATCTGACGGTTCTCAACTTGGACCTGTCAGTCACGATCAGCGCTAGACGCGGGCACTTCTTCCTGTTATTGACTCCTCCTCCAACCCACCTCCCTACCCTCTGTGACCTCTGCTCCTCTCAGCATCCTTGACCAAACCCCCCTCCATACACACAGACATGCACATTCACACACACACACACACACAAGCACATACACACACACACACACATACACACACACACACACACACACACACCCCAGTCTGGTAAGATCTTGTTTCACTTTCACCAGGCTGATCCATAAACCCACCCCTTCCCCTCCCTCCCTCTCTCTCTCCCTCCCTCTGTCTCCCCCTTATGTGTCAAGCCCGTCTCCATCAAGACGACTTTCAGAC
>PYXC01002021.1:625000-642500 GCA_015244755.2 Tenualosa ilisha
CCCCCCCCCCCCCGATCTGCTTTTCTCTGGGTTGTCAACCAACAGGCAGGAATCTGTTGCTGGAAGGGAGGAAGGAAGGAAGATGTGTCTGACATATTCAAGGCGAGTACTGTAAAGCCGAAAAAATCTGGTTCTCCATCAATGTCAGCGCCTCTCCGAGCTGAGCAACGGAGACACACGCCTCGACAAACCGCGCTCCGTCGGCGAGATTAATTCTAGTCATGCTCGAAAACAATGTCTGAGGATTCACTTTGGATGAGAGAGAGAGAGAGAGAGAGAGAAAAGAAGAGACAGAGAGAGGGAAACAAAAAAGAGAAGGGAAGAATAAGCATGATGGAAATCAATCCTTTTTGACCTAAATGGATATTGATCTCCTTGCCGCGATCAAAGACTGAATATAGTTAGATAAAATAATGCATCTTTTTTTCTTCCCCTGGACTGCAGAGGGAAGATGTGGCTGCTGAATTGGAAGGTGGAGAGGAGAACCACCCGCACCCCCACCACCAACTCCACCCCTCCCTGTCCCTAATCCCTGCTGCCACCGCATGCAAGGTGCAGCTCAGCATCCCAAACAAGCAGGCCTCCAGACCCTGGCCTGCCATTTACATGCTTCATCTCAGCAGCCATTTGATAGCACAAACACACACACTCACACATACACACACACAGAAACACACACACACACACACACTCACACATACACAAACAGAACCACACACACACACTCACACATACGCACACACACTCACACATACACCCACAGAGACACACCCCCAACTCCTCCTCACTGTCTCTCTCTCTCTGCCTCTGGGTCAATAACCATGACATCATTGAGATATCAGAGTCGCCTCCATCCGGAGGAGAGTCGCTCAATCCCAATGCCCCCACCCCCCACCCCACCACCACCCTAACTATCCTCCATGCCCCCCACCTCTCCTCACTTCAATCGGAGGTGCTTTGTAACGTGAGGCAGCAACAGGATGGAGGCTCTCAAGATGCAATGAAAGAAAAGCCTCCTCTATCTTCACGGATATACCCATGTGTCAGGATTGAGTGAGTTGGAAGTGGTGGATCTGTATCTATTGATATCCACACTTCCCTTCTTCTTTCTTCCCTTGACACACAGACACACACACACATTGAAAATTCCACTTATATTTACATTTACATTTAGCAGACGCTTTTTTCCAAAGCAACTTACAAAAAGAGGATAAACATTCAAGCTAAATCACAATTAAAAACCCAACTGAAAGTGCAGCTTGCTAACCTGAACTGAGCAGGAGATGAAAGTGCAGGAGTGCGATAAAAGTGCAGGAGAGAGAGAATCGGGGGTGCGTTGTAAGTGCATTCCAGGTAGTAAGAAGTTTTAAGCTAGGAGACATTCTTGAATGAGCTGGTTCTTCTAGAATTTCTGGAAGGTGGAGAGGGTATTTGTTGCTCTGGTAGCAGTTGGAAGATCATCCCACTAGTGTGGAACAACACATGAGAATAGCCTGGATTGACCTGTGCAAGGTGTTGGCCGTGTTAGACGACAATCCTTGGAGGAGCGAAGTGGCCGCAGGGTAACATAGGGCTTTGAAAGGGTATTAAGGTAGATGTGAGAACATCCATCAATCACCCTGTGGGCCAACATCAGTGCTTTGAATTTGATGTGAGCGACTAAGGGAAGCCAGTGGAGTTCAGTGAACGAAAGGTGTGACGTGCTCTTTTTGGCTGACTGAAAACAAGACGTGCGACTACATTCTGGATCATCAACGCTCTCACAGCGCACACAGACACACACCCTTGTGAGGAGTTTGAGGTAAATATTGCATGTTATTCTGGTATCACCTGGCATGAATGACTATGCAGTGGGGAGTCAGTCAGAGGTGAGAGGCACTATCACAGATTGGGACAGACTGTTCATTTCATCCCCTCAACAGCCACCTCTCTGTATCTCCTTCCTCCTCTGTTTTGTCTCTCCATCCCCACCTCCTCCTCCTCCTCTCTGTGTCTCTCCACCCCTCCACACCCCCCCCCCCCCCCCCCCCCCCCCAAAGATCCTATCTGGAGCTTCACTTGTCAGGCGGCTGTCATCATTCATATTGGCGCCGGCGGTGAAAATGTTACACAAACAGCGCTTGACACGACATGGCCGGTGTTAAGTGACACTTGGTGTCACACTGTCTGGAAACATGACCTTCTGGAGAAGGAGCCGAGAGTGCGGCAGGCGACGGAAGAGGAGGAGGAGGAGGAAGAGATGGTCCATCCAAGAGTGACACTCTCTAATAAACGTGACCCCCCTACCCTCACACACACATACACACACACACACACACACACACACACACACACACACACACACACACACACTAGCAGTCCACTCAGCCATCTCTCTCCTCCTGTCCACCTTACACCCCCCATCTCCCCTTCTCTCTCTCTCTCCGCTGTCTCCTGTCATGTTCCTCAAAGACAGACAGAGTCCGTCCCATATCATGAGTCCACTAAAGAGCAGAAGTCTGTGTCACACACACTGTCCATCCACCATAATCCAACACTTTGGTAGCTTCTGAAATTAAAAAGACAGCATAATACCGTATAATGCCTATATACACATACAGTACCTACCTGCACACATAAGCTCACCATATGGTGGTAATATTTAATTCAAGAGGACATCCTCAATCACCTTTTATACAGCACTTGAGAAACCTATTGAGTGAGAAGCATGGGATCAAAGAGGTTTTATAACGCTTGACGATCAGGTTGATGATCCCTATCGGAACGACTCACATTCCGGAACCTTCCCTCTGGCTATTTCTTCAGATTCCCAAGCGCAAACCCTTTAGCCTTCTGTCCTTGCCTTAATGACATGTTCTCTCTTCTAACCTCAACCTGCAGGGGGAAAAAAATGAAAAATCTATTTTGAAATTGCATCAGAATGTAGGCCTACAAATGCATATACCACAGTAGAGAGAGAGAGGGAGGGGGGGAGTAAGAGAGAGAGAGGGAGATATAGACAGGGAGAGTGAAACAACTTGAAGTTGTCAACAGCATGAGAGTCTGAGTGCGGCAGGGTGTTAAATTCTACATTTGAAGGCATAGCCATTAGCTGTCTGAACCTCTTTTCTGTAATGCGCCTCTGTGCTCCACGCGATTCCTAGAGAGAGCAGCAATGAGCTGTTTTATTGGATTGGTGTAATCACATGCAGCCTCCCAATGACTTCTCTCCCCCGCCACAAGCCCCATCTCCCCTCCACATTCAGCTCGAGTGCTTAAGAGGAGGAGGAGAGACTCCCTCTCTCTCTTACTCATACACACACACACACACACACACACACACACACACACACACACACACACACATACGCACATGCACACACACATTAACTGACACTGGATCTCTGTGGGCATGACCTGAGCAGGCGGGCAGAGGGAAAAATAAATGACTCTTCACTTTAAAGGTGGGCCCCAGAAGACATCCTGGCCAAACTGACCTTCACACACACACACACACACGCTCACACACACACACACACACACACTAGCCCATCATATTTTAGCTGGGAGTGCACAAGGGCAACAACTGGGAGTGTTTTCTTTTCGTGTTGTTTAATAAAGTAAATTATTCTGAGAATTTTAATTATGTTTATTGTTATCCTCACACACAGCCAGGTATAAATGCTAGTCACTCAATGTGATTTTGAAAATAACAATCGATTGGTTTTGCCTTTTGTTCCGGGCAACACATTACTGATGCTCTGGAGGTAATGAGGTAAGGGGACGCTAATGGAGGCTTTTAAAAACATTAGTCAAACAAGGCAGACTGTTGAAGGTG
Organism: Tenualosa ilisha; assembly: GCA_015244755.2. Lineage (NCBI taxonomy): Eukaryota > Metazoa > Chordata > Actinopteri > Clupeiformes > Clupeidae > Tenualosa > Tenualosa ilisha. The sequence continues at coordinate 628,818 of PYXC01002021.1, forward strand.
TAAGTCAAGGGGGCTGGACACCCGTCCAAATGTCTCACATCTCCAGGGCTGGCCTAGCAACAGGAGCTCTGTAAGGAGAGAAAGAGAGAGTTCTGGTGATGGAACAATGCATGCTGGGAAGTGGAGTTTTCACGTTGCTTTGGCGGTCTCAGAGGGCATTCATTACCAGGCCTCGGGCAGAGTGTGCACACTGCCATGAAGGTGACTTCTCGCACATAGCGTTCCATTATCATTTTGCTAATTTAAAAAATGAGGTGTCTAGCGAGGCTTAATATCCATACAGAGAAAAGGCATGAATTAGTTGAATTAGGCAGGTTTAGTGTGTAAGTGTGTGTGTGTGTGTATGTGTGTGTGTGTTTGTGTGTGTGTGTGTGACCGTGCTTTGTTAAAGTATTCTAAAAGCTCCATGCTTTGCTATTTCAAAATGGCAACAGAGTGCCCAGGAATGTTTCATCTTCAGATAACTCAAACACCTATTCTTGGAAAAACAATTAATTCAAGGCAGGGTATGGAACAAAGGTGGCCAACTGGCTTTGAGGTTTTCAAACGAATTGCCTTGGTATTTAAAAACAATGGTCACAAGGTGAAGCCTTGATGAGTTTTCTGTGTGTTCTGTGCACCATTATGAAGTGCCTCTCCTCTTTTGAAGATTCTCTCCCTCACACACTCTCTCTCTCTGTGTTTCCTACACACACAGACTCTCTGTCTCTCTTTCTCTCTTTCTCTCTCCCTCTCTCCTGGAGTCCAGAAACAGAGAAAGGAAGAGGAGAGCTGAAAACCATCTGTATTCTGCTGCAGATGGACTGGTCACCTTTGGGAGCCTCGGCTGATGCGATACCCGCTCCTCCCTCCTCCGTCTGTCACAATCACTGAGTCTCTTTGAGTGCAGCTCTTGATCCGCCCCCCCCCCCCCCCCCCCAACACACACACCTCGTCCCCATCTTAGCCCACCATGCCCCCACTTGATCCTCCCTGCCATCCCCTTTCTCGAAGCCCGAGCCCTAGTGTCCAGAGCACTAGGGACAAGGGGGAACAGGGGAAACTTTGAGCGAAAGGCTAGTGTGTGGTGCAGCCCCTTTGATGGCATGGCGGCACTGGAGGATCAAACATATGGGCCCACACTGACAGGTGTTCCCCTTCTGCCACAGGGGGAGTCTGGGAGCGTCTGCCAGACCTGAAGCATTCACACACTCTAAGTGTTCTCGCTCACGATTAAACATTTAACAAAGCAAACATGGTGCAGGGAACCACTTTCCCCACTCACACACTTGCACACACACACACACACACACACACATACACAATCAGTCAGAGGCAGACTGACATCAAAAAACAACCCAAATGTTTGCTGTCAGGTGGCCCTACATTTGATAGACTGATTGGTATTTATCAATCAAGAAATCATTAATTAATTTGTTAGATGGAGGCTAAGATTTTCCTCCCTGTGTTTTGTGTATATAAGTAGGCTTAAATTCTCTCCTGAGAATCCTGCAAAAGCTTATGATGTGTGACTGGTTCACCTGTTAAAAATGCATATTTCTTGACCATGGTATTTATTGTACTGAATGGTGATGCTATTTGAGGTGTTTTATGTAGCATACTATACATTCTTTTCAATTCTGATGTTATGCTTTCTTCCTCCATTTATACAGGCACGGGTCTTTTGGCCATACTACCTTGAATACTCAGCCATGACATTTGGACGTCAGCCACAGCCACAGACCCCAAGGAGAAGGCTAAGGTAGAGGACTGATTGTACAAACATTTGCTTTACTAGGGTAAACAGGCAAATGTGTTTCTCCTTTCCTTTTTGGCAAACACTTGTAATGACTTACTGAGCCTAGGTTGTGTTAAACAACGCTATCTACTTTGGGATTAGCAATGCACCTATAGGAGTGTCTAGCAAATTAGCATGCTAGTATACTAGTTCTAAAAATTTACTGTTTGCCTGATTATTGCAATTGGTCTCAATCAGAGATTAATCTGAAGCGTGAAATCTTACTGTGCTTGCAGATCAGTAGGCTGTGTATCCCAGGCTAGGTTTACACCCAATTGTATGCACTGATGTATGCTCCTGGTCCTTCCTTCATCCTTGGTTTCTCAAAACATAGGATTACTGATGGCTGTCAGCAATTTTATTTTATTTTTTTATAAGACCTAACTTTTAGCCAGACTGCTCCGGCGTTGTACATCCCCTCAATATTATTTATTTTGCTAGAGTTCTATACCTGGATGCCTTTCACGGAGCCAGACTAAAAGAAAAATTATTGGTCCAATCAGTGTATGCCTACTGAGGGAGAGGCTGAGAGAGAATTTCAGAAGTATTTCAACCCAGAGACCTGTCGGTAGAAAGAAAAACAATAAAATCTGGTATAACATAGACTGAATAGTGAAACGGCAGCTAACGCTAGGCTAACTAAATGGGGCACAGGAACTCACTTTCAGTTTCATTTTCTGTTCTTGCTATTCAGTTAGTGTTGGCTGCCGGTCTGCACTCTGTGACCTTGAACAACAGGATTATGGGTTGAAATGCTCTGTAATTTTCCGGCAGCCCCAATAGTTTTGAAGTTCAAAGTTTCCACCCTCCATAAACATATCCCTATGATAAGGCTCCAGACTTAGCATCTGATCCACCAGGTTAAGTCATCCACTCATTCAATTCAATTCAATTCAGTTTTATTTGTACAGCGCCTTTTACAATAGTATTGTCTCATGGCGCTTCACAGAAGGAGCACCCAAGAGCAACAGGGGCAAGGAAAAACTCCCTTATGTTCAGTTAATCTAGGAAGAAACCTTGGGCAGATCCACAACTCAAGGGGCTAACCCAACTGCCAGGGGTCATGGAGAAAAATTACAATCAGTAGTAACCATGACAGACTATAAGTTGCCTATGGTTTTAGCTAAGGTTCATAATAGTTCATAATAGAGTATTATCCCACTTTTACATTACATGGTAGTCAGTCTATACGTGGTTATCAGGAATTATGGCTGGACAATGTAGCAGCGGCCAGGCATAGTGACAAACTCAAAGTAGTGAGATGGGTCATTGGGGTAACAGTAAGGGTCCATTTGACAGCGCCATTGTGAGGGGGTTCAATCACAAAGCCTCAGGAAGGGGAGTCGGGCCCAGCATCGGCGTCCAGGAAGGTCCTCTTTGATGGGGAGTCGGTCCTGACATGGGCCTCCTGTAGTGTTGGTTGTAGTCCACTCAGGAGGGGAGGGTGAGAGGAGTCCGCCGAAATGAGACAGGGATGACACTCAGCAAAGATAATTGTGGACAGAGGAAAATAGTGAATTAGGCCAGGCTCACACACCAGAAAGCAAATGTGTAATTTGGGCATACATATACGTGTATAAATATATATAAAAATATTGAGAGAGAGCTGAAAGAGAGAGAGAAAGAGAGAGAGTTGTCCGGCATGTCACATGAAGGTTGTGTGGCGGCACTAGGCTATAGCAGCATAACTAAGGTATGATGCATGGTAACCCAGTACCACTGCAGGGATGGTCAGTAGCTGCCATGCCACGCAACTGGGGGCAACAGCAGAGGCAGTCCCTTCCAAAAGACCCATGAGAAGTAATGATTTGCCATGCACCATCCCTAACTATGGGAAACAGTAAAGAGGAAGGTTTTAAGTCTAGACTTAAAGGTATTGAGAGTGTCCGCTTGTCGAATGTGGGGGGGGGGATTATTCCACAGGAGGGGTGCACGGTAACAAAAGGCTCTTCCTCCTATCGTAGATTTTGATATTCTTGGGATTACAAGGAGACCAGCATTTGGGATCTTAGGGTTCTAGGAGGTTGGTAAGGGACAAGTAAGTCTTTAATATATGTTGGTGCATCGCCCTTGAGGGCTTTGTAGGTTAGGAGGAGTATTTTAAAATCAATTCGACTTTTCATAGGGAGCCAATGTAGGGAAGCAAGGATAGGAGAGATATGTTCATATTTTTTAGTCCTGGTGAGTGTTCGGGCCACAGCATTTTGTATTAGTTGTAGGTTTTTGATGCAAGTATTGCTACACCCAGAGAACAGAGCATTGCAATAATCAAGCCTGGAAGTAATAAATGCGTGTATTAACTTTTCAGCATCCTCAAAGGATAGGAACTTTCTAACCTTAGCAATATTTCGTAGGTGGAAAAAAGATGTTTTTGAAATGTGTTTAACATGACTATTTAGAGAGAGGTCCTGGTCAATAATTACCCCGAGGTCTTTAACTTTTGCATTACATGACAGTGACAGGCCAATGAGTAAGTTTTGGTGGTGGGGTAGAGTGTTGGTCAGCTGTTTAGGGCCAATCATCATAACTTCAGTTTTATCAGAATTTAAACAAAGGAAATTATTAGTCATCCAGGTTTTGATGTCTAGGAGACATGCATCAAGTTTAGTCATTGGCATATAGTCATTAGGCTTCATAGAAAGGTCAAGCTGGGTATCATCTACTCATCCACTTGGTTAATATTTCACACACTCAGACACACTTTTTAAAAAAATTATTTATTAACACATTGGAGCCCCTGGTGTTGTACCCTTTGCAAATGGTCAGATGACAGACGACAGGCCTTTGATGACTAATGATGGGTGACTCTGAAACTTCTCATGTTTAATAAAACTACTTTGTCCTTCACTCAGTTTATTTGCTTTCAGTTCTGAAATTACACAGAGGCCAGTCCATGCATGCAGTTATTAAATCGAACAGAGATATTTTTTGGAAAACAGAACAGCTGGTTTTCAGCAGCAGATTCTTTCTGACAATCCCCCTCTGCTCACTCTGAGCACTCAGCTACCTATCTGACAGCGGCCTGTTTTGGTTCTTTGGTTCTTTCTCTCTCTCTCTCTCTCCTGTCTTTCTCTCTTCGCCCTCCCCCTCTCTTTCTCTTTCCCCTCTCTTTCTTTCTCTCCCTCCCTCTCTTTCTCTCTTCCCCCTCTCTTCCCCTTCTCTCTTTCCCCTCTCTTTCTCTTTCTTCCCTCCGCTTTCCCTCAGGTGAAGGATTAGGGGGGCAGGAAGGCCACAGCGCCTCACACTGGGTCTCTCTGTGGCTGCGGCCGGGCGCAGATCAAATGGGCGGCGGGGTATCACCTGAGAGAGGGTTCAATCAAAGTCCTACCTGGGCTTTATCGCCAGGCCCCTGGTAAAGATGGCTCAGGAGGGAGATAGGTGCTTTAAGGGGAGACAGCAGAAAGTCTCTCGGCGGCCTTTCGGAGAAATCCAAGCTGCGATGCACGAGGGGAATGACTGAATTTTGCCAACTTTGAGAAAGCTCTGATGTGTCTCTGTGTGTGTTTGTGTGTGTGTGCTATTGTCTTCTCCAGTGTGTGATAGATATGAATAGCTGTGAGAGTTGTGCTTTGCTGACTTTGAGAGGCTCTGGTGTGTATGCAATAGATATGGATAGCTGTAAGCCTAGTACTTTGTTGACTTTAATAGGGTTCTGTTGTGTGTAGTGTGTGTGTGTGTGTGTGTGTGTGTGCATGCATGCATGCAAGCTCATAGACATGGAGAGCAGACATGGAGAGCAGCATTTGGAATCTGTCAGCCACCTCCTCACACGACACAGGTGATAAAGTCCATCACTCGCGGAGAACAATTGGGTGCATGGCATTAGACAGAATCTCCAATAAAAACCATCGAACCTGTCGATCTCACTGAGGCCTTGGATTTCCAACAAATCCCCTTCCCTGACCCAATACCGCCTTACCCACCCAGCCTCTGCCATTCCCTTTCCTGGATTCCTCACTCACGGAATTCATCAGTCAGGCCGCGTCGGGCTCTTAACGTACAGCGGCCGACAAAACGCCCCGCTCGCCTCGGTTAATCAACAAGTCTAAGCCTCCGTTCATTTCTGTAATGGCTGTAACTCGCGGTGGCCGATCGATAACGCTCACGCCCTCCATCGATCAAAGCCTTCTCAGAGACTACACCCCCCTCCCCCTCCCTCCTATTCTTCCTTTTACCCAGCAGCCCTCTGCTCTCCGGTTGGCCTTCCTCCTGCCGGCCATGGTTTATTTATGTTCCTCCCGGCTGGCGATAAAGCCGGGGATTGGTGTCAGGGCCACGGCCGGGGCCACGTTTGTCACGCTTTTTTACAGCGGCGACTCTAGAGGAGCGGGAAGGGAGAGAGCAGGAGGAACACCGCTGCCTTTGCCTCCGTTAATGTGACTCTCCTCCTAGGAGCCGTCACTCTGCCTCACTTCCTGAGCTGGGGCTTTTCAGATAAAAAAGAGAAATTTATGGGTAGAAGACACGAAAAATGGAGGGAGTTTGAGCAAAGGGAAGTAGAGAAAGACAGAGGGAGAGAGATAGAGAGGGAGAGAGATGGCTATTCAACTCATTCACCAGGGCTTCTTCTCTGTGTATAGACAAACACAGCAGCATTTTCCACAAGCTGTTCGGCTCCTTTGAGCGTTGCGGGCTTGCAGCCTGACACCCGTTCTTGTGGTTGTGTCTGTTGTCATTTTCTTCTCATCATTCCTTTGACTTATTTATTGTCGATTTCTCTTTTTTTTTTCCCCAGCCTCTTTCTTTCCACTCACCCAGTTCCTCAGTAAATCTCCACTTCCACTCTCACTCACTCCCTCCATCTTTCTGTCTTCTGTCTCTGTCAGTTTCTCTCTCCAGGCCTCCTGCTCCCCTACCTCATGCTTTTCTTTCATTCCCCCTTTTTTTCTCTCTCTCTCTCTCTCTCTCTCTCTTTTCTTCTGTACTCACAGCACCTGTAGCACTCCCACTTGCCTGCCTGCCTGCTTTGCTTCTCTCTGATCAAGTCCTCCTCAGACGTCTCCTCGCCATCTGTACGGCTCCATCAGCAGTCACTGTGCGTCGGAGGACCAGCGACGCCACTGCAACCGCGCTGGTGATGCCGCCCGACTTTCCCACCGCGGAACATCTGCTTCCAGCTGCCACAGTGCCGCTTCACTGGGATCTCAGCTCGGGTGTTTAAACGCGGTGGCAGTGTGCGTGGCTGCTGGAGAACTCCCAGCTGCGGCTGCCTAACTGTCCTTTTCCCTGGCTGATGCCATAGTTTAAGCCCACCACCACACACTCACCCTTGGGCCGTGCAGGGGAAGTACAGTGTTCCCTCCATGTGTTGGGCTGCAGTTCAGGGGAACTGGGAGAGGATGCCTCAGAGAGATGGGAGAAAACTGTTAGTGTGTTTGTGTGTATGTGTGTGTGTGGGGGGCTGTGGATGTGGGTGTGTGTGTGTGTCTGTGGTTATGCGTCATGGAGATGCCTCTGCTCATCGTTGACGACATCGTCAAAAACTTGAGGTGGGAACACGGAAAGACGTGCGACAGACTGAACTTGGTGCGATGTGACAACTTCAACCTGTTAAAAATCACATCAACAGCCTGTTGAAGTTGTAAGCTATTTTAGAACACTTTGGCACATATTGTTGCCAGTTCTACGCAGCGTGACTCCTCACATTCATCATGTGACCTGATTTGTTTGCGAGATGATGTTACAGTAGAGACTACGTGCTGACGGAGTGTGTGAGTCTGTGTGTATGTGTGTGTGTTTTTCCCCTCTCTTCTCTGGCATGATCCAACCAGTAGACTCACTGTTCAAGAAATTAGCTTTCTGACTACAGGGTCAGCTAATTTTCCAGAGCCGTTGGCAAATGGCAATCTGTGATGTGCATCAGAGGGGGCTAATGCAACCTTTATTTGAAATGTTACATTTTGCTGGAAAAAGTCACGTGTGTTGAATTAATTATGAAAACATTTGTTTTTTGCTTCACTTTCGCTGCAGACGCACGAGTTAACAAAGGCGCAAGCGCGAGGGAGATATGAGTTCACATACAAATACACAAAAAAATATTATTGTTCAGTTGTGTTGGTGTTGAATTTTTTAAACCTCTTTGCTCAAAAAAATGAAGCGCTTCGAGTTAAAATAGGGCTAACAGATGATGCACTTCACTGCAACCAGCCGGATGTATGTGTGCGTGTGTTTAGGGTCGAGGGGGGGGAGAGGGGGGGTGGTTGAGCATATGTGTGTCAGTATGAATTATCAATGAACCCATGCTTGTGCAGACATGCAGTGCACTGTGACTGTAGAGGCATGGCTGGTTCACATGAAAGTGGATTCGCTTATGGCACGCTCCAAATGTTTGACTGGCACGTTCGGTAAATATGTCACAGACACACACACACACACACACACACACGCACACGTGGAGTGCAGTGCAGAGCATCATGTAAAGACAGTCATTTAGCTGTCTAGGGGCTTATCACTCCGCATTAGTATCTTGGCTTCCGCAACAGTGTGTCGGCCGACGCCAAGAATGAACTGAAGCGCAGGAACATGTCCTGCATTTTTCTCAAAGGTTATTGAGCCGCAGAGAGAATGGAGCGGCGAGGTGTGAGCGTGGCGTTAAGCAGTGGCTTCACATTTTTTGGTTGACATGCAGCTCACCCACCACATGGGCCCAGTGAAGAGAAAGCAAACAAACAGAGAGAGAGAGAGAGAGAGAAAAGAGAAATATAGAAAAGGATGATCTCCTCCACCTCCTACAACTTGAGCAATGCCACCATTCTATAGACCCCCCCCCCCCCTTCATCCTCCTCCTCCTCCACATACACTCACACTGACACATACACACAAACACACACGAACACGCACACACGTACGCTCTTTCACTCACTCATACGCACACACACAGACAGACATATGCACGCACACTCACACACACACACACTCACAGTGACACACACACACACACACACACACACACACATCTTTGCTTTCCACTGTGAGCATTCAGTGCAATCTATAAATACTTATAATGAGAAAGCCTCTCCCTTTTTCAATATAGCCACATAATGATCCCCTCGCAATCCAGGATTTTTTTTTCCTTGCCTGCGGGCTGATTTTCATGGCATAAAGCAGCAACCCAGAGTTCTTCTTCCTTTCTCACCAACCCCTTCCTTGTCCTCCCCCTCCCCCTCAGGTTGCTATGAAAACCAATATAATCACAGAGCAATAAGCAAGCAGTGCTGATTGGTTTGCACCCGCTGTTCTGTTATCTGCGCTGTGATTGGTGATTAGTGGTGATAGGCGGCATGCGGCCCATGGTTTTGAGAAGGAAGGACACGGTGGCAGCGCCCATCACTTATTCGGGCTGACAGGAAGACCTGTCCCACGAAGAAAAAAAAAAAAAAAACAGTCTTCTCGCTGTAATTGGCTGCCATGGATCAATTGCGCAAAAGTGACTGAGTGTGTTTCTGTGTGTGTGTGTGTGTTTGTGAAATGTGTGTGTGTTTGTTGGGTGGTGTGTGTGTGCGTGAGGGTCAGGGGAGGGAGACATCAAAATTAAATTATACACGTAGTCTGTGTGTCGGCGATGCTGCTGTTGATTGTGGCTTCTTTTAAAGGGTCCTTTCACACCTCATTGGATTTCAATTAGCAGGTGATGGGAGCCTGCATTGTCACTGCTAACCAGTTGCTCTCACTGACATTTCACTGCTAGGGTTGAGAGAGAATTCATTTTGATTTATTTCTCTTTTTTTTTTTTTTTAATCCTCAACCCCCCCCCCCCCACACACACACACATCCTTCTCGCCAACCCAACCTATCCCTATTTTTTCACCCATTTGTGTAGATCGAGATGTGGTAGAGAGAGAGAGAGATGAAAAAGAAGAGAAGAAGAGGAGAGAGGGAGCACTCTGGAGGAGTGTGACAGCTCCATAACCTCACCCCTGCCCAGGGGAGGAGTGCAGACAGACAGCTAGGACAGGACACCGTGCCCCCCCCACCTCCACCTCCCACCCCACCCCCACCCCACTCAGTCTACCCCAACCTCCCCTCCTGCTCCTAAACCGGAGGTGCCAGGGGTGGGTGTTGGGGGCAAGAGAGCCAGCCATCAATCTCTCATTTGCATGGCACTGAGCTCAGATGGACGGACAGAGGGAACGCTGGAGGATGAGAGGAGGAGGGGAATATCATAGAATGTGAGGAAGGATCAAGAGAGAACATATGATACATAAGAAAGATGATGGAGAAAGTGAGATCCTTTTTGGAAGTCCTTAGAAAACCTAGCAGAGGCTTCTATGGCCGTCCTTAGACAACCTCCATGTTTGAATCCCTGACTGGGCCTTTAAAAACCCTTTTCCACACATGAAAATCCCTTTACAGCCAATAGCTCTGGAGAGAGTTCTAAGCAGACCCATTCAGGGTTTATCTACACGTGGAACCCAGCCAAGGAACCCTTATGGATCCCATACATCCAGGCTCTTTGTTCTTACGAGAACAGACGAACAGGCAGCGGAGGTCCGGAGGCTGATGCATGTGTGTTCTTCCTCCCTGCATTGTCTCCAGGCGCCGTTGGCTCGCGTGACGCTCGTGGCAACATCACATGTGAATTCCACAAGCTCTAGGAGGGTCCCCTGTTGTGGCATGCTAATTGCATACGATTGTATCACAGTCCATTATGCCGCAGTGCAGTCGCAGGGAGACGGCTGGGTTCACAGCACCGCGGACATTTTAAGCATCGGCACACAAATGTCTTTACATCTTCATTTCATAGACACGCCAAGCCTAGAGGTCAAGGATGGGTCCCAGGATTTACTTGCTTTCTTGTGTTCTGAATAAAATCTGTGGTGGTTGCTTTAAGTCATTGTTTTTTTCTCTGGTGGATTTCTGTTCACTGTTGACTGAGGTGCCACACCATGATTTATTTGATCTAATCACCATAGTCTGGTGGTAACAAATAGTTGATTTCTGGATTCACAGAATTTTGGGCGACAAAAAACATAAAAAAAAACAAGTCCTCGAAAACAAAAGCATTTCAAATGAGTCTTCTTTTTTCCCTCCATTCTTTTCATTCCTCTGTCTTGTTGTGGTTGTTACAGCACGGAACATCAAGTACAGACACTTCTGATACGATGACACAATCAAACAGAGACGAGGCCCTCTGCTGCACACACCCCCACCCCCGCAACCCCCTCCTCCACCCCCAATTTGCCACCCCACCCCACCCCACCCCACCCCCTACCTACCTCCCACCCTCCTCCTCAGTTGCATTCAGAGACACTCCAGAAATATGACAATAGAGTGAGAAGCAGATGGAACAGGTGGTCTATAACAAGGACTTGAGCAGCGGGAGGCTGACAGCCTCAAATAAGTGCTAAAGGAGTGGAAACGCAACACCCGTAAAAAGAGAGAAAGAAAGACGGAGAGATGACGAGTGAGGGAGGGAGAGAGAGAGAGAGAGTGAAAGAGAGAGAGAGAGAGCGAGAGAAAGAAGTCTTTTAGCATTCTCTCAGTCAGCATGAGAAACAGATTGCAAATAACTTGTTTACAGAAGTGACATATGTCCGAGGGAGAATAGCTGCCGCGTCTCCTGCGTTTTTGATGGGCTCCCGAGAAGAAAGACGTTTTGCTCGGCGCGGCGCACAAAAGCGCACTGGCGTCGACCTCAGGCTTTTCATAAAAATGTTTACAGAGACAGTGCGTGGTGAAAGGGTTGTGTGTTTTTTTCTCCTCTTCATCTGCCTATTTTTACTAGTACTTTGAACCGAGCAGATGTGATATTTTCTTCGATTTCTTGTCACTTCAGCCGAGCACTTCAAAGACCCTATTTTTATGATGGTGTGTGCTTGTATGCATACGCCTCCCTCCTCCATTTCACAAACGCACTTGATGACAAGTGCGTACAGCACACACACACACACACACACACACACACACACACACACACACACACACTCACAGGGTGTGTATTCTGCCATGTACGCCACAAGCAGCTCCATCAACTGAGCTCAGTCTCGGGCGCTGCTACCTCTCGGCCACGGTCGTGCACATCGGCAAATGAGCATCGGGAGTTTGGGGTTTGACAATCTATCTCCGGCAGGAAGACAGAGAGAGACGGGCAGGAGTGTGAGTCCAGGGTCACTCCAATTACAGAGTCTTCACTCAGTTTCCTGTGCTCCCCGGGTACCAGCCATCAAGCCCACCCCCACCCCCACCCCCAGAAACCCTCCTCCCCCCGTGACACACACGATCGTCTCCCTCCACACAATCTCCCCCTCCCCCAAACACACACAGAGACACACACACAAAGCACACGCATGTGCGCGCACACACACACACACACACACACACACACACACACACACACACACACACACACACACACACACACACACACACACACACACACACATTTTAGTCAGGCCAGTGGGACGCAGGAACTGGAACAAGCCTTTGCCCGTCAGTAGACTCAGAGGGCTGCCAGCCAGGCATTGGGAGTCACTTGTCGCCTCACCTGTTACAGACATGGGGCGTGGAGGCGGGGGTGGATGTTTAAAGAATCGTGGGAGGTTGCTTTTCTTTCTGTCGTCCTTTCTAGATGCCTTGGGGTGAGCAACATAATATAGTAATATAATGCAATATAACAGAGCATTTACAGGTTTGGGGTTTCTTTTGTTAAATGGCAAATCAAACTGCTGAATGAAATAAGAATTGCATGAATCCAGAGTCCTCCACAGCTCTCTGTTTTAATTCATACTGCATGTAATCCTCTGGACACACACTCATAGATTTTTTACTAACCTAAAACTGCTTTGCTCCATGTTTATGACCTTGTATAATGTAATGTAGGAACTGTCTCTCTGTCTCTCTGTGTGTGCGGGTGTGTGTGTTTTTTGTGTGTGTGTGTACGAGAAAGTAACATGTAAGAAAAGCACTTACACGTGCAGCGAAACGGCGTGCACATGTTCTAATTTGCTGTGCAGCCATTATATCTGTGAATGCATAATTGAATCAGTGTTAAGTAAGGGCTCTGTGGGATGAGGGCACATTCAAGCCTTGCTGTTTGGTGTGCTGTCCTCCTCATTACACTCAGAGACTTACAGATAGACAGACAGACAGAGAGAGACAGACTGTGTGTGTGTGTGTGTGTCATGATAGTGAATGGAGAGACAGTGTCAGGGAGAGAGAGAGAGAGAGAGAGAGAGAGAGTGAGAGGACGGTGGATGGAGAGACAGTGTCAAAGAATAAAGCGAGAGAGAGAGAGAGATAGAATGTCAGAGAACAGAGAGAGAGAGAGAGAGAGAGAGAGAGAGAGAGTCAGGGAAGCTTAGTGGACGGAGAAACGGTGTCAGAGGATAGAGAAAGAGAGAGAGAGCTAATAACAAGACGGAAGAGAGAGAAGCTTAGTGAAGGAAGAGAGAGCGGGAGTCGGGGAGGAGGAGGAGGAGGAAGAGGAGGAGGGAGCGAGAGCAAGAGCGAGCGAATGTCATCTAAGACAAGGTCCTTAGGCAATGACTTTTAATGGCTTTGTCACTGCAGTTTCCACTGTCTCAGCCTTAGCCTCTGTATCTAAAGATCCTGCCTCTTAAAGAAAAAGAGGGGCACATACACACAGAGAGAGCCGGGGGGGGCCGGGGGGGGGTTAGTATGATATACAGTATCAAACAACTTGAAAGGGGAAGGTCCCTCCTGGCTGCTTCAAACCGGCGTAAATGTCTCTCGTTCCACTTGACTCGGCTCATTCATGGCAGCAGTTGATGTTTCTGGGAGGCCTTTGTGCGGAAGTGGATCATATCCTGTGTCACCACCGATCACAGAGGTTCATGGAGACTTTGCTGGGTGTGTGTGTGAGTGTGTGTGTGTGAGTGAGGGTGTTTGTGTATTTGAGTGGAGAGGGGGAGAAGAAGGGATTAGGAAAGTTGGGAGAGAGTGATCAG
>PYXC01002021.1:645000-670000 GCA_015244755.2 Tenualosa ilisha
TCTAAACCCCAGCGCCCACCTCAAATCACCCCCCCCCCCACACCTCCTCTTACTCTCTAACCAAGGTTACAGGTGAAGCTCACCCCATCCTGGAGTAAGGGGCGTAAGTGCTCTTGAGGTTCTCATGCATTCAGCTTTCAGGGCAGGGGAGAAATCGATGTGCTAATATCTCACCCATGAGCCTGCCAAAGGGGTTTTGACGAGCGCGCTCAGTCTGGAAAGTAATCCGTCACGAGCCGACTGGTGAGGAATCCACTCTTCCGCCGTTGGAAGCTGGGAGTCAGAAGGTGGATGTGTTCACGCCGCCACCAATCAGCCCCCAATGCTACCCCACCCCCTCCCCACGCGTACACACACGCATACACACACACGCTCCCCTCCCCATCCGCGGTCAAGGGGGTAGGTCGGCGGATCAGAGTTAATAGCCCTGTCAAGATGGGCTCCGGCCTGCCTGACATCTTGTGGCACCTGCAGCACCGCAGCAAACGCCAGTGCTGTCACGCCTCATGGCATTGGACCAGGGCTCCTCTCCCCTACTTACATCTTTACCCAGCAACACATGCATGCACACACACACACACACACACACACACACACACACACACATGCACACATACACACACACACACATGCATATACACACACACACACACACACATGCACACCCACACATGCAGACAAATACTTTTTGAAATGTACACTCACATCTCTCTCTCCCTCACACCTACGAGCAGGCACACACACACACATACGCACACCTACTCTCTTTCACACACACACACACACAAACACATACCCAACCCCTCCCCTGCCCCCAACGCCAGCGTTAAGTAAACGCAGTGATGGGGATTTGAGGTCTTAAGAGGCTAATAGCTTTTCCAGGTAAATAAATCCCTCATAATTCATAATTAGCTATTAGCATGCATGTCGACTGTTTGCTCTGGGCACGGGTCATGGATGCCTTGAATTTGGCAACGCTGTGCATTCTCACTTTCCTTTGCCTTGCGCTCTCTCTCTCTCTCTCTCTCTCTCTCTCTCTCTCTCTCTCTCCCTCTCTCACCATGTTGCTGGACTGCTTGTGTACCTCACGGGCAGTTCATGCGCATTCTGATCACGGACGACGTTTAAGGAAAAGCCACCCATAATCACACCCCGCACTAGACTAGAGCTACTAAATGAACTCGACATAGATGGGGGTCCGTAACAAGACTAGCTTCCATTGTTTAACAGCTGATCAATGCCATTATCAGAAGTGTCAATATTTGGGTGAAGAGCCCATGAATAGTGCCATTGATTGCAGTTATCATTTGACGGTCTACAGTTGTTAGGGTTACACAACAATGGCAATTTTCATTCAGAGTGATTCAGCGTAGAGGGCAAGCAAGCGTCATTAGCGTCTGTGCTAAGACACGGCTAATGTCGACAATGAGTCACAGGCCCTGGAGTGCTGCTGTTGAGGGGTGGGCGTGGGGGTTGGGTGTGGGGTCATGTGATGTGATAACTATCCACAAACTCACCTACCCATCATGCCGAGCATAAGCCATACGTGTGAGACATGGAGAGTGAGAGAGTGAGAGAGAGAGAGAGAGAGAATCCTGTTGCGTTGGATCCTCCACCCCCAGCTGAGGCCCCCTCCTGCAAATGGCCGACCCCATGCATCTTGCCTGTCAGGATCTCCAATGCTGGGAGCAGAGATTAGCTCCTTTTCCTTATTTAAAACTAGTGGAAATTCTGATTTGCTAATTACTCAATCACTCCATGCGTAATTATCGGTAGGGATGGGAGGGCTGGCAGTCTACCAGGCAAGAGAGAAAGAGAGAGAGAGAGAGAGAGAGAGAAAGAGAGACAAAGGAGGGAAGAGAGAATGAGAGAGAGAGAGAGAGAGAGAGAGAGGAAGAGGACCCAATCACAGGCGAGAACAAACACTGTGAATGCAAGCAGCTCTATTTATAACTCTGAGTTAAGAAAAGCATTATCATCATGACCTCTATTCCGGCATGAATGCAATAGCTGACACACAGTATTACAGTGTGGTACAAGGTGGTGCTTTTTCCCCAGCACTTCTGCAAAAAAAAAAAAAAAAAAGACACGTCCTGTTTTTCCAAAGCTGATCAAATACTGCGTGCTTATACAGCAGATGCTCCCAAACACTCCTCTGTGTGTGTGTATGTGTGTGTGTGTGTGTGTGTGTGTGTGTGTGTGTGTGTGTGTGTGTGTGTTCGACCTTGATGGTTAAGAGTCGACTACTTTTTTTAAAATATATTTCAGGGCGGTGGGCTTGGCTGGTTGACTTCAAGAGGCATCAGCCAGGGTGACCTGTGGATTTGCTTGCATCTGATCTCTGCAGCCAGGATGGGCAGTCTCCCATTAAGAAAGACAGAGGGAGAGAGGGATGGAGAGAGAGAAAGAGAAAGAGAGAGAGAGAGAGAGAGAGAGAGAGAGGAAGGGGACATAAAAAAAAGTGCTGCTAAAGCTTCTGAGGGAGTGAGTGAGCACGGCACCAGTCAGCAGAGCGGAACTGCTTTAATTTGTTTCTCTGGCTTCTAGTGGGAGCCCCAGTGACAGGGAATCTGGTGAGGCAACATCGGCAAAAGGGAGAGCAAGAGAAAGAGAGAGTGGTAGAAAGAGGTAGGAAGTGAGAGAGAGAGAGAGAGAGAGAGAGAGCGTGTTCTAGGGACTCGTTTTTTGATGAGGTGTTTCTCCTCTTCCCTCCCTCCCTCTCTCTCTCTCTCTCTCCCTCTCTCTCTCTCTCTCCCACCCTCTCTCTCTCTCTCTCTCTCTCTCTCTCTGCTCTCCCCTCCTCCCATTGCAGCCTCACCTTCCTTGTTTGCCCTGAATCTGAACAGGTGATTAATTTTGCCATGCAGAGCTCACACTTTCTCTCTTTCTCTGTCTCTCTCTGCCTCGTATTTTCTGTTGCTCTTCAACTTTCTAGTGAGCGAAGAGCAAACAGTCTTAGAGGAAAAACAAGACAGTCGGACTGCATAAAGTTTGCAGAGAAAAAAAAAAAGAAGCAAAAACGGCGGAATTGTTTCCTCTAATTCGATACGTTTTACAAGGCACAAAGTCAACCGAAACCAAAGCCTGTCAGCTCAGTTTGTTTGATTTTGTGTGTGTGTGTGTATGTGTGTGTGTGTGTGTGTGTGTGTGTGTGTGTGTATGTGTAGGTGTGAGTGTGTGTGTGTGTGTGTGTGTGTGTGTTTGTGTGTGCTTGCGTGCACTCTTGTGAAGAGATGGACCACTTCCTCTCCTTTAAAAGATGCACTGTGCTGCAGTGGCCTGAAACCTGATTAATTGGCTTGTCAGCACAGTATTTTTGTCCTGGTCCCCAGACGGGTGCACGCTCACAGTCCCTCCCAGTGTCCTCCGGTGTCCTACACCATAGTCAGGTGACCACCACCCAGGAACGCCCCCTCCTTATATGCTCCTAAAGACCGCTATGGATTAAAAACTGTGTTTGTGGTTGTGTATGTTTGTTTGAGTGTGTGTATGTGTGTGTGTCTGTGTCTGTGTGTCTGTGTGTGTGTGTTTGTGTGTGTGTGTGTGTGTTTTGAAGTGGGTGGGTGAGTGGCCATGAACCAAATTATAAATAAATAAATTACTATTTTAAATACATAAATAAATAAATGCATACATACATGCATACATACAAAAATAAATACATGGATACATATATATAGACATAAATACATGCATACATACATACATACATACATACATACATACATACATACATACATACATACATACATACATTTTGTGAGCTCACCTCAGCCCTATTGGCCTATCCCTTGTTATGGCGGGTCAACACACTTCCTGGGTGCTCTGCTCAGAGGCCACCTGCTTAATTGTGCTGATGAAGGGAGTTGTTCACAGGAAGGTGACGACACCAGGAAAGAAGCAGCGATGCTCGCCTGTTCTGAAGGACTGGATTCGTTTTTGGACTTATTTTCTCATCAGGAAATATTAACTGAGCAGATACTATTAGGGGTCTCCCACAATTCCCTTACATACCCCTGATGTGTATGCATGTCCTTACACACACACTACGAACACAAGTCACCACACAGCATCAATCCCTTTGCTTTAACCACACAGCTTATACGGGCCTCATATCGGGCAATGTGAGTATTTGGGGGACCAGTATTGACTCTCCTTTGGATTGAGTTTGTCTCCAGAAGCTGTCAATCCCAGTGCAGTATAGCGCTGGGGAAAGAGAGAGAGAGAGAGCGAGAGCGAGAGAGAGCACAGCTCCCTTGTGCAGTGCTGTGTGATGAAAGTTAAAGCCTAATTTCACTTATGATGATCGACAGTGCAAGAGAAGAGCACTACGATAACAGTTCATATCTCTATTGCGGGCAAACAACAAAAAAAGAAAGAAAGAAATAAAGAATATTTGCAGCCTCACTATACGGAGCCGTGGTCGGATATTGAAGAGGAAAAAAGTCCCTGTTATGGATGGAAACAGTTCCTGCAATCTATTTCTAATTTATCTTTATTGCAACCTCAGGCCCAAAGGCAATTTCTGTGTGTCATGTTACATAGAAATAGTACAAAAAAAAGCACAATTCGGTGTTCTCTAATAATTACAAATGATCCTGGCAGGCATACCTTCACAAGCAGGAGAGGAGAGGGAAGGAGGGAGAGAGGGGCCTCTTGCCTTAACCCAATCAGGCAGCAATTTTACAGCTATTTGTTGATTTAAAAAACACAGCGTCACACAGGTGGGTGTGTTGGTATGCGGGACGAGTGGGTGTTAAATGTGGAAGCCGTCCAATTTTTTGCTGTCCAAAGTGATCAGCGACAAATGCATAAAGCTATCCCGGTCACGACAAATCCTCAAATGCAATTTCAAAAGATTTATTGATGGTTATGATGACACTAATAGAGGTTTTGTCCTTGGCCAACTAGATGTGCTACACGGTAACTGATGCTGCGCAGCAGTGATTAGCTTAGCACAGAGTCAGGACGTGTAGGTACAGTTGAAAAAGACAGACTGCCTGCAGATATAGCATATCTAGGCAGGTGTGCTTGGGAATGGAGTGGGTGAATGTGAGAAGCCCCATGTTTACATGCCATCAGCAGGCAGCGAGTGCTATGTTTGACACTCACAGAAGTGCAAGTGACGTATGCCTTGGTTCGCTCGAAGTGTGACGCTAAGTTGAATAAATTAGTTATTCCACTTAGCGTTTCCTGACCAAACCTAAGGTCACCTGACTTCATAAATATTACCTCTGTCCGTGCTCGTTTGCAAAGTGCAAATCAGGGCGTAGCTCTCGAGTCCTCTTCGGTGTCAGGACTTCACGCATGAAAAGGAATGATTTATAACACTGGGTGTGATAGATGAAGGTTAATGGCATGTTAAGTCCCGAGGCCATTTCTCAATATTACCACACAAATTTAACAAGGGAAGCGCGCATGGAGCGTTCAAAGATTGCGCCTTCACTGCTGATTCATTACAGACGTAGCACATAACAGAAGATGTTGGTGATATCAGGTGAAGGCCTACCCATTTTGTACAGTGGAGCGGCAGCCATGAAAAGACTTTCATTGTAAACACCAGGAAGTGCTCCTCCCTGAAAAGGCATCACAAACACAGACACATATGCGCGCGCGCACACACACACACACAGGGGTTGTGTCGACATTGGGCATGTGCGGTAGTGTCTTGCAGGATTACTCTTAGCAGGTAGAAGGAAAATGGGAGTTGACAATAAAACGGAGTTTGCTCTCCCACAAGTGCATTCAAACAGGCAGGCAAAACTGTTGGCCAAGGCATTAATGTTGCAACAGCAAGAGCTTTTAAAGCATATTCTACAGCTTTAGAGCTTAACGTAATAATTATTTAAAACCTTGTGTGTGTGTGTGTGTGTATGTGTATGTGCGCAAGAGAGAGAGAGAGAGAGAGAGAGAGAGAGAGAGAGAGAGAGAGAGAGAAAGCACAAGAGAGTAACTGTATGCTTGGGAATTTTAGGGGTGTGCATTCATGTGAGTGTGTGTGTGTGTGTGTGTGTGTGTGTGTGTGTGTGTGTGTGTGTGTGTTGTTCGTCTATTTCTATTTCTATTAAATGGCTCTAACAGCCTCAGTCCTGTATCGGAGAGAGCATATTCGGTGAGCTGGAAGAAAAGAAAGAAAGAACCAACGAAGAGAGGAAAGAAGAAAAATGGAAAAAAATACACACACACACACACAGAGATGCTCTCACACGCTCTCGCACACACACCACACAGCCGATTCGTTGGTGTTCTTCGCTTCGAGAGGCGCTTTGAAGATCCAAAATAGCAGATCACCGTTTAATCAAAGATTTCACAGTGTTTGTTTATTTTCTGTTGCAGGCGGGCCCATTACAAAGACCATTAATTGCTTGGGCAGCTTGCCCAAAGCTCACCGCCAGCACAGCCACTCGCCGCAGATCTCCAGCCTGATCATTTATCCACTTACTCAAGCAGGCCTGGAGGAGGAGGGATGAAGGGATGGGACAAGAGGAAAAGAGAAAGAGAGAGAGAGGAAGATAGAGAAGAAAGAGAGAGAAAGATAGGAAAATGAAAAGAGGGGATAGAGAGGAAGACTAGGAAGAAGAGAAGAAGGGATGGGATGTCAGCGTGCCATTCCTGCCTCCTCCACTGATGCCTGCAGGTCTGTGACAGCATGTTTATCAGCGGGCGGGGCAGAGCGGGGCAGGTGGGTGTAGGGGAAGTGTAATTCCCCCCGTAAGCCCCAACCTGCTTGTCTATCGCGGGCCTGTCAGTGCCAACACGTCCCTGGGTCTCCTGGCTCAGCTGGGACACACGTGGGTCTGCATGAGGAGGGATGGGCGCAGCACGATGTGGTGTGTGGCGTCTGGCTCAATTTTGCACACACATGTGCATTTTTCTTCATCAGTTTTATTTCTATTTTCGGGGATGTGGGGGCAAATTCGGATCACATCCAACGTGCGCTCGTTGTTGGTTGGAGGGACGGATGAACGGATGGGTGAAATCGTGCGACGGCACATTGAGTTTAGCACACCAAATTCATTTTTCGGAGCCCTCTGGCAGGCTGGCGAAACTGAGGCCAGCGTTCTGCCTGGTTTGTGTTTGCACACACAGAGACTCGCCTCCACAGCAGCGGGCTGCCGCTGCAACAGAGATGGCTAACTGTACTGTCTAAACGCTCTGGGGTCGCCTGCTCTCAGCCTGCCTGAGCGCTCACGAGAAGCGCTTGTCACTTCACTGCAGAACTGTAAGCATCAGTCGACTGAGTGCGTGAGCGTGAGCACATGTGTGGCACATACAGTGTGTGTGTGTGTGTGTGTGTGTGAAGGCAAGAGCAAGCCGGCGAAATGCACATCTGCGTTTGTTTTTGTTTGTCCTGCAAAAAAAATGCCATCCGGATGTGAGGGCTGGGGAGGCCTGCATGTGACTACATATATATATATGTGTGTGTGTGTGTGTGTGTGTGTGTGTGTGTGTGTGGCTTCTGCGTCTGCCGTGCCTGGAGAGAGACTGCGCTGTGTGTTGTGTTTTGCCTGCATCGGTGGCCAGGGCCCACTGAACCAGACTGAATGGAGGCCTGAGGAGGGTTAGTCCACACTGGCACTCAGCTCTGAGGCTCCCTTTATCTCCAGCACAGAGGGAAATGTCACACAGAGCCGCCATAGCATGACAGACCAGACCAGAGAGGAGTGTATGCATGTGTGTGTGTGTGTGTGTGTGTGTGAGAGTGTGTGTGTGAATGCATTAAACACTGTGAAAATCAGATCACACATGAAACATCGCACATGTACACATCAATGTGTAGAAATCACACACAGTCACAATGCATGTGAAATCCCTGGGTTTGCACACACGCAATCCCAGTGCATCGCATCGTAATCCCAGGATGTTAAAAATACATGGAAAACATGATGCCTCATACATGCTGACATTCACTGGCACTCGCAATTAGAAACCAGCAAGAATGTTAATGGTGAACGAGTTGGGAAGTTAATGATGAGCTTATCCTACATCCCTACATCATACTGTGATTAAAAACCTCTTTAATATTTCCATTTAAGTCTAAGTTGGACTAACGGTGGTATTACACTTTCTGGTCATGTAAATGAAAAAGAATTTGCTCATTTGCAAGAAATAAAGTGTGTTACAGACAAGCTGTCTTCACAGCACAGAGAGAAAATGTGCACAGTACCTTTCTCTTTGAATCAAAGCTGGACTTGCCTCTTTGTCAAGATTAGAGATTCTGTGTCCCAACAGAATGACTGTTGTCTGCGTTCTTTCATACGCAACAGTCAAGGCAGTGGTTGTTTTTCTCTTTCATTTATTTCTACAGGTTTAAACAGATCATCTTTTAATTAGAGTGCATTTTAGTAATCAGTAAATTCCTAACGACAGAGAATGTCATGGTATGGAACATAGTTAGAGAGGGCTGTAGTTTCATGATGTTTCACATCTTTCGCTATTCTAATCTACTATGGATTGCATGTTATTAGAAATGTAGACTCCAGTAGATTACCACATATTAAAAAAACACATCGACAAACACTGTACTTACACATCACTGTTTCACACACACCAAGTGTTACACACTCTTACTAATGGAATCTCTTACCAACTTACTCTACTGCTTAAATACTGAAAACATTCAAATGGAATGGACACAAATTATAATCTGTCATAAAAACACTGCTGTACACTTTCTCACTCTCTTAACAGAAACACACACACACACACACACACACACACACACACACACACACACACGCATTATCATATTATGACACATGGACATGATGCATACACACATCATCACAATCTTTTCCGCTCTCTCTGACACACACGCATACACACACACACACACACACACACATATTAACACACACATACTCACACTGTGCTTCTTCTTAGCTCCTTCATCACTCTCCATTATCCCCAGTGGTTGGCTGTCAGTGGATCACCTGAAGGAGTGATCCTGCCGAGTGTGAGCATTTTCTCCACAGTAGGAGCTGCGCCCTCGCAGAGGGAAACCCACGCGTAAAAAAAAAAACGTCCACAACCCAACTCTCTCCCCCCCTTCCCCTCTCTCTCTCTTACTCTCTCTCTCTTTCTCTCTCTCCCTCCTTCACCCCACTATTGACCCGTCCTTGTGCAGGGAGGGGGCTGGCGCCTTGGGCCTCGGCCCTCGGCCCGGCACTCAGTCAGGTGTCAGTGATGAATGTGTGGCGCGTGCCGCTGAGTTACCGTAACGCGTGTGTGCCATGCCAAAGGCGGAGTGGGCACAGCGGGCACGTCTGACGGCTTGCTTGCAAAAGAGCTGCTCCTCACTGTGAGGAAATGTCTGTGTTTACTTCCCCCCAGACGACAATGTTAGAGGACAGAGGTGTTAGAGGACATCAGTCCCATGACCTCCCTCAACTGCCCTTTACTGTGGCCAGTGCTGCTACGCTACAGTCAGCTGGGGCATCATAGTATGGGGAGTACTGGGAGTCTTCCAAGAGCCTTGCACTGTCATGGGGCTCTCATAAAATATAATGATCTACATAATTATTATAGCCTGATATACTGTATATCAAATTCTATCTATGGTCTACAGTATATTGAAATAATCTATATTAAATTATTAAGATTTTTAGTGGCATCTGTGACTGAAGCATTACAATGTATTATTTCTTTCACCATAGACAGCAGGGAATAGCATGCCTCCACATTTTGTCTTTGGCGCATCAATACATTATTTGGGACCTTTGAGGTTTTATCTTTATGAAAAGTGCAGTCGGTGCTTTTAGATTCACAGACTCGCTGGTTCCACAATCGCAAAATCAATCACGCCAGAGCAAGGAGCTCAAGCAGAATTTAAGAGAGGTAGAGGCAGCCTGTTGAATGCGAAAATTGAAACTCCCAAGTTGTTTTTGTGGTGACAAGTTCCACAGTGGATTTTTTTCTCAGGTGATGGACCAATCCACTTTAAAACTGTAGAAAATCATAATGCCTGCAAAACGACGGTTGCGAATGTCAAAGCTACCCATCATGCCCTTCAGTTTGCGCGGCCC
Source organism: Tenualosa ilisha (assembly GCA_015244755.2). Classification (NCBI taxonomy): domain Eukaryota; kingdom Metazoa; phylum Chordata; class Actinopteri; order Clupeiformes; family Clupeidae; genus Tenualosa; species Tenualosa ilisha. The sequence goes on from PYXC01002021.1 coordinate 655,026, forward strand.
TCCTATTGGCTGGGCAGCAGCAGCGTGGCGGCGAAGGCGAGGAGGGGCTGAAGGGCTCGGAGAACATCGGAGTGCTCTCTGCATAATCCAACAGCGGTCCCAGCGCTCCGCTGAAACATTCATCAGCCCCGCCGCAGCCCCTCCTCAATATTTTACAAGGGGCGACTCCTACGCACTGTTATTACTACGTTTAATCAGACTTATGAAAGAGGAGGCTGAGGAGGACGGGGGCAAGAAGAGGGAGAAGGCAAAGTAGGAAAGAAACAAGTGACCGGAGGTCCCCGATGGGCATTAATTTTTGAGAGGGGTCACTGGAACGCTGGGGGCTCAGGCATCATGGGGGACCAGGGAGGGCAACAAACGGAACGATGGCTTTACCAGTGGGTCTCTTTAAAAGCTGTTGTGTCACAGACTGACTATAGAACACGGGTGACCTCATGCAGTAAATATTTCATCAGAGGATGTGACTTGCCCTCTGCCATGCACTTGAAGGCAGCACTTGTCCTTAGCTTCTCAGTCTTAGTGAAAGCAAAACAAATTAATCAGCGACAACTTGTAAAACTCAGTTTTTATTGATAGCTCGTAAACTATTTATTACCGTCTATTAGCATGTAATAAAGCAAAAGTACTGTATATGAGGGATCAAAAGAGTCCAATGCTGCAAGTTTGAAGTAAGGCGTTGCTTCTGGAGAGTGGGGTTTGTGTTGCAGCTCTGTGGAACTTAAGGAGTTATGGCATGTACAACCCCAAGCGAGATTCCCTGAGCTCAGCTCGGCTCGGAGCGGTGTGCTGCAGAGCCGTGATCGGAGGAGTGCTTTTACGGAGGCAGGGGGAAACGGGAATCCTACATTATCTCTCTTGTTCCCTGTGGTGTATGCTAGGGCACAGAAGCAGAGGAGAGGGAAATGGAGAGAGAGAGAGAGAGAGAGAGAGAGATGTGGGGAGTGAGAGAGAAAGAGAGAGAGAGAGAAAGAGAGAGAGTGGGATGTTGACCTTTTGTGAGCTCCTGGGGAAGACGCCCTGACAAATTCGAATCAACAGCGAGCATCTGCATGCCTGCATTTGCATTCCTCACAGAGCACCTTGCTGCCTTGTGCTCCCCTTCTTCTCCTTAGTCTCTCTCTCTCTCACACACACACACACACACACACACACACACACATACACACATACACACAGCCCCTTGCTCCTTTGCTCATTCTGCCTACTTCGATCTTTTCTCTCTCACTCTCTCTCTCATTTTTCCAGGGTCTGTATCTCTCTTCCCCTTCACCCCTCTCTCGCTGTCTCTATATTTCTTTCTTTTCTCTCTCTCTCTCTCTCTCTCTCTCTCTCCACACTCTGTATACGTTCTCCTCACCTAACCCTTCACTCTCTCGCTTCTCTCTTATCTCTCTCTTTCTCTCACTCCCTCCATCTTTCTCTCATTTTTCCTCTTCTGCTCTTTACTCCGGTTGGTTCAGGCCTCCCGGCCCCAGACGTCGGCCACTGAGGTGCTGAAATATAGATACACCTGCTTTCTGCAGCCACTCTCTGTGCCGCCTGTTCAAGCAGTTGCAGTTGCAGACATGACAGTTAAAGTTTGTGTCGAGTAAGTGGAGACCAAAAAAGAAGACTGGCTGAAGAGAGTGAGAGAGGTGAAAGAAAGAAAGAAAGGAAGAAAGAATGAATGAATGAATGAATGAAAGAGAGGACAGACAGAGGTATGGGGAGAGAGTGAAGGGTAGAGAGCTGAAGCGTGCACCCTGAGTGTGTGTGTGTGTGTGTGTGTGTGTTTGTTTGCTTGAGGAGATCCTGACGTTGTGTTGTTGTTGTTGTTGTTGTTATGTATGCTATGCTCTGACACGGGCCCCCGGAGAACGCCACTTGAGCTCGGCGTGCACGCGGTGCCTGTGCCGACGCCTTTGCCTCTTTTACGGCCCGTCCCTCGTGCATGCAGCCAAACAAGCAGGCAGCAGCCAAGGAAAGCCTCCCTAGAGATGCCCTCTCTCTCTCCCCCCTTCCTTTCATTCTCTCTCTCTCTCACTCTCTCTCTCTCTCACTCTCCATCACTCGTTTGCATGCTCCAGGCTTTAATGACTTTACTTCGCTGTGCCACACTGGCGAGAGAGCCGGCGAGGGAGAGCGCGATGACACTCCGGTCGTCATCGCTGTCAATCAGCCGCACGTTTATTACAACATCACCATTTTCCTCATGGATGGGGCCAAAATGAGCATATGATGATAGCATTAGATCAGGGGCTATATGCAGCCAGTGGAATTCCCTTGTGTACTGTAGACACTGTCATCACACTCCAGAATGTTCCAGTGAACAACAGAGCTGAATGTGGTCAGACTGGATTATAAAGCCCAGCAACAACAGCACAGAATCATTAGCATAGACTACTACCACCACCATGCAATGAAAGCCACATCTACTGTATGTAAAATTGTCTCTATGTATGTAAAAATATCTCTATAAATGGCATGTATGATAATGATGTCACTGGTTGTATGAAATGTGAGGATTTGTGATGATCAGCTGAAAAGATTACATCAAAGACTGTAAAATATATTGAAAGGATGAACACAGGGTAAATGACATAGCCTTGTTGTTTGAGGTCACCGAGTGCTTTAGGTAGGAAGAGCGAGAAAATTTAGTACAGCACACATCACATAGCAGAACGGCAGCCAAAGCTAACTGATTAAGACAAGGTAACTGATTCAGTTTTATTTTTCCTTTGCCCTATTAAGTTAACATTAGCTGCAAATTTGGTGTATGTTATATCAAATATGTTATATCAAAAACGTATCCTTTAAATAACACTATGCTTGGTCATATTCAGTCACATCTTCAATACTGGCAATGCTGAAGAGCCATTGCCATGCTTGCATTGTCTCATCTACAATGCAGTCTACAAGAATGTACACTACATATCCTGCATATCATCATTTAATCCTTACGCTAACCAGGGGTAAGTGTTAGGAATGGTGTTATGTAAATACAGAACGTTAAGGTCATGTTGCATAAATGATATTGTTTCTCTGTAAGGAACTGTGATATAAAATGTCACTGTGTGTTTATACTCCTGCAGAAGCAATGTTATTCTTGAAGATGCACTTTGTAATCTTTTTTATGGATGGGTTTCAGCAGCTGTGACCACTGCATTAGAGAGGAAGTGAGAGAGCAATAGAAAGAGAGAGAGAGAGAGAGAGTTTAGCATCAGGGGGATGAAGCCTGACGGGGAGGGAATGGTTGGGTGGCTGGAGAGGGAGAGAATAAGAGGAATGGAGAGAGAGAGAGAGAGAGAGAGAGAGAGAGAGAGAGAGAGCTTGACCCACTTTCCTTCCAGGCAGAAGAGCGGGGCGGATGGGGCCAGCATGAGTTTAAATGATCTTCTCCCACTCACATGTTGTGCACTGCACTTGTTGGTGTGTGTTCCACAGCTCTTACTCACCTTCAATTATTCAGCCTGGGAGCATTATATTCTTTGGGTCCATGAATCTTTAATGTGCTGCAATGCACAGCGACATTCCAATGGTAAAGCCACACACACACACACACACACACACACACATATAAACACACATACACACACACACATTCACTGACACACAGACATTCACTCACACACACACATACACACACACACACATTCACTGACACACACACACATTCACTGACACACACAGAAATACTGCTGAATGAGAGAGGAGGATGGTGAGTAAAGGAGGGACCCTCAGTTAACAGAGAAAAAAAATCATCTTTATTTTAATGTGACTCTGGGGTTTTTAAGCACTTCACTGCACTTACAGTTTTTGCATTTTCACTTTCACACTTGTCTCAATGCAGTGTCTACTCACCACTCGCCTCCCAACAACCATAGACTGTGGGAGCCAAACAGTGTTCTCCTTTGCATTGCCTTGGGACAAAATGCGTTCAATCACCACTTCATCCGAAATTCACTTCACGATACTTCTTCTAATCAATGTTCACCTCCAACAAAATGATGTACAACTACAGCAGGTTTTGCAGATATTTTGATACTCTTATCAAAACAGTTAACTTTGAAGTCAAAACCTAAAAGGAATTATATACAATATATTCAATCAATCTACATTCATCTCTGCTTACATATTTGCCCTATGTACTGTACTGTAGACCTACTTACATGTATTACTTTTGTAGTGGGACTATGTCTGTGAAGATTCTCATTCATCCAGGTCATGGTAGTCAAGGTGCTCAGTTATATGCAACTGGACTTTTTTTTGGACCTTGAAAGCTTTGTAGTGGGGCATTACAGTTTTTCTTGATGGCTAAGAAGCGCTTAATGAAACTGGGATCCACTGGGATCTTCATCCTCACTTTCTAGGCACAGCAGGATCCAGCACATCCAATTGTGTTAACCCGTTTTCAGTGGTTTCACACATTTTTCACATAGTATTTCAAAACATTTAACACAGCTATCTTAGGAAGTTCCCAAACTCCACTGAATTACTTGCTTGAACAACTAAAAATAACCTATATACAACCAAAAAGATATTGTCTGCAGACATGAATTACTAATGTCACTGTGTAAATCTCCTCCATTTACATTTACATTTTTGCATTTAGCAGACGCTTTTATCCAAAGCGACTTACAACTCATCAACTATCAATTGTTCAGGGCCAGTCTCCCCTAGAGCAACTTAGGGTTAAGTGCCTTGCTCAAGGGCACAACGGTGGCAGCCGGGATTCAAACCCACAACTTTTCAGGCTACTTACACGCTAGCCAGGTTCCTTAACCACTACGCTACCACCACCCCACCCTCCACAATTCTTCAATCCACAATCATCCCTCATGCATATAAGACCACCTTTACTGTTTGCTATTTGCAAAGGTGAGTTAAAGAGGCCAATAGAATATAGAGTAGTTGTGAAAATATCCATGTTCTGATGAAAAAGGAAGGCTAATGAAAATAGGAAAGTTACATCAGTATATGAAGTGTATTGTATTGTACAGTATATTTGCATAGGTGCTTATTATGGGTCTTGCATGTCAATGAGAGTTAATTTACTGTAACTGTAAGAGAAAAGAATAAAAGTTATGTTATTCAATAACCAGGTAAATGGCCCAGACATAGCAAAACCTAAGGCAGAATCTTCTTATTTTGAAAGCAAAGTTTTGCGTTTTGTCCTCCTTTGTGTTAAGACTGACTCAGAGTCCTCACTGATCTGACCACTGATAGTGTTGTCTGAGGGAAAAAATCGCTTTAGCTGCATGATGTACAGTCTTTCTTGATAAAGCACTTAAGCACTTAATCAAACTGGAATCCACTTTATCTTCATTCTCCCTTCCTTAGCACAGCAGAACTCAGCACATCCAATTATGTTAACCTGTTTTCATTGGTTTCACGCATTTTTCACATACATTTTTGCAAAACATTTAACAGAGCTTTCTTAGAAAGTCCCCAAACTCCACTGAATTACTCGCTTGAACAACTGGAAAGAATCTATTCACAACCAAAAAGATATAGTCCTTTTTGCAGAGCAACAAACAAGGAACAGGGGACAGGGTAACATGGTACACTAGTATCCACGTCGCACTACATTGCATATACTAGTCAGTCTCATTGGATTGCATATATTACAATGCAGAACACTGTCTATTGCAAAACAGAGTAAATTCACTGAAATGACACACTGCCGTACTCCTAGGCTTTTTTGAATACCGAGAAAATGTCTCGCTACATCTTACTACTGTATTGGTTTTGCATAACATAGCTATCACTGTCATAGACCACATGACAGTGTGAGTTAACAAGTCAAACACACAAATTCTCTTGATACAAAGGATTCTCGCAGTGGTACTATCCATGTCTTGTGTATTGCAGTTAGTAGTATAGCAGTCTGCCGTTTAGGAAATGGACACTGCTCTATTGTGATTTGCATCTGCACATTCCTTCAGTTTACACAGATACAAAGAAATATTCATTCAATCACTGCATGTGCTATTTTTATCTATTGAGGTACACCAATACATAAAAATGTCTCTTATATAGCTTGGTATTGCAATATTCACTCAAATATATAACATAACATACACTGTACATATGTAAAAAAGTTAATCTATGTCAAACTGGATGAGAAATGTTTTATTTTATGTTTTGTCTCTAGCGGTTCCGGCTTTCGTGTTCACTTCACATTGATTGCCATTGGCATGTTGCTGAGTGACAGCACGCGTTATCCTTACGACAGCATTAGTCATTTTGGGTGAAGTATGAAGAGATTTGGTGGCTGTGGTGCATTTTGCAGCAAATGTTAACTGGGATGCTCAGGTGCGTGTTGGTAAAGCACACTGTATGAAGAGTTTTGAAAAGGCGGCCATTGTACTGAGATAAATGTGAAAATTATTGGCAAAAACTGTAAACAATCTCATATTTCCACACCAGGAAATAGCATTTTAATTCATGTATATTTCTCCATCGGCAGAAGGTACTTCTTCCTCTTGCATTGCGTGTATGTGTGTATGTGTGTGTGTGGTTGCTACCACACAGGGGGCACGGCCTTTTGGGAGGGCGGAGAGGCATAAGGCACAAGCATAGGCCTAAATGAATGGCTCATGTCACATTGGTCACAAGCACATTCCTCACAGAAATGCCACCTCTCAGTGGACACCCTCATTGCACTGTTAGATACCTATGCTAATCAAACCCTATTAACCGCGCAAAACGTCTCCATTTCCTTGTTAATCAATAATGACTTACTGAGCGAGAGGCGTTAGACGCAGACGTTTTTAGCATGACCGGTGTAATTGATTACCCCTCGTCATTTTGTTGAGCGATCATACCACCTGCAATCTGAAAGGTATTTAGATGCCCCAACCCCCCCCCGACAGCCTGACAGCTGTATCGATATGAATCATCTTTCCTCGAGGAAAAAAAAAAGCACCATCGTGATGCCAGGGACATTGATCCCTGCTCCCTTTTTATGGAATTAGAATAAATCAAGCATTTGTCGAGCTATTCCCCCATGGTGACGTCAAAAACATGACAGCGTAAATAAATAAAAATAAACATGGATGACTCTGGCCTCACACGCAAAGGGCCTGGTATTAACGCGAGCGCTGAAGTCAATCTCTGATTTATGCATGTGAAAATCTCCTGAGTCAGTTAATTGACTTATAATATGACTGGGTTTAATGAAGATATATGCTGCTAATCTATCGTCAGAGCGGTTGCGCCCAGAAAGGCGCGTAGAGAGACGACACTGCGGTGCTCGTTTTTTTTTGCACGGTGAATAACAGCGCACGCCAGAGACTAATTAAACACATCCAAAGTGCATTAGGAAGCATGTTCCAATTGCTGTTCCTTCACAAACAATTCACCGGTAGCATCCATTCTCGAAGAGGAAAATGATGGTTAGAAGCTGCTCAGGAGTTCTGCAGTGTGCCGTAGGAAAATCCGCCTGGCAACAGGTGAGAATTTACAGGTTGTACTGCCTTCACCACCACCTTCCCACCTGATGTAGTCTCCACAGAAACACCTTTCACTTAATGCTTCATTGGCGGCAGACCACCTTGTGTATTGCTCAGTGAAAAAGCGACAGAACCCCGCCGGTGTCAGCACAGCCAGCGAAGCTTGTGGTCCACAGGTGAGAACTGACAGCGTCGTCCCCACCACCAGTGCCGCCGCGGCTGGCTCGCCCCCAGGAGAAGCGAGAGAGAGACAGAGACTCAGGTTCCGCTCTCACGAACCACACCTCTCTGCTCGAGTGGAGCTCCTTCAAGTGATTTGTGCTGCTTGAGTTGTGGCAGCCCAGGCACGGAGATCAGGCTCGACATGAGGCAGAAGGTCTCGCACTGCCTCTCATCCATCCTGCACACCCCCACCCCTTCAATCCCCCCATCCCCTCAACAAACACACACACACACACACACACACACACACACACATACAGACACAGGCAGATACACACAGACATATCCCCAGCCTGATTCAAACTGTTGATTCAGTCAGGGAGCTGGTGGATAAAGCATCGTGCAAAAATGTATGCATGAGAGATGTAGCGCTTCATCCCGGCTCTGCTTGGCTGCCTCCCACGGAGGATTGGAAAAACGGGGCAAGTGTGTTTCGTTGCTGCCACATTTTCAATTTTCGGCTTTTTATGATTTTATTTCTTCCACGCCACCCCTATTTGTTATGCTCTTGATTTGATAATACATCACCATAAACATGGACTGTGTGTGATTTTTGCCTCTTGAAAGACACTCTCTCGCTCTCTCTTTCTCTCCCTCCCTCTCTCTCTATCCATTTCTCTCTCTCTCTCTCTGTCTCTCTCTCCCTTCAGAGGGTGGGGGGTAGCCAAGAGAAAGAGAAAAAAAAAGGAGAGTAAGAGGGAACGTGGAATGAGAGCTTTTTCGGATCCTCCCACATTTTTTCGAGGCGCTTTTGCAGAGTCAGCCGAACCGCCCTCCCTGTGAGCGACCCCAGGGAATGCAGCGGTTTCCTCCACCGCGCCGAGCAGGCCGCTGCCTCCCTGTCCAATCGATTCCAGGTACTGCAGCCGAAGCGTTGCGCGACAAACACTCATATCTGGTGCAAAGGATATTAACCGCCTGTACACACACACACACACACACACACACACACATAGATACGCTAGTCACTGCTTGGAAGGGAGCCACCTCAACAAAAGACCAAAGGAAGAAGAAGAAAAAAAGGCCATTATAAAAGCTGTGGTATTGCTCTGAGCTTAGTTCATCATAGAACCAGTGCTGCTATGGGGCCAATAAATGTGATTCTCTAAGTGTTTTGCAGAATCCAGGAATTGGATAAAAAAAAAAAAATGCATTTTTATTACTTTTCCCTGCTCTGCGTGCTCTCTTGAGATTAGGGGGCACTAGCATGGAGTGTGTCTGCTTCTCACCGTGACGGATGACTGTGAGATTTGGTAAAAAGCAGGCCCACGCGCTGATAAGCCGTACCCTCTGCCTGGTTTTAAGGAGCCACGCTAAACCCCAAAACGATCCCTCTGTTGCCTCCACTCCTGTGGTCCATGATTTAGCATTTCAGGTCCTGGTAACTATGAGAAAGTTGAGACGGTTTGGGGAATAGTTACTCGACACCTGGATGCAATTCTATTCTACTTCCCTCACTTAAGACTGTAATGATTAATGATTTGTTTTCCAATGTGGCTGCCTTTTATATGGGATGTTGTTTACAGCAGTACCAGGTTTTCATTACCTGTTGTATCTGCATTGAAAAACAAGCAAACAAACAAACAAACAGACAAACAAACACACACCGCAAAGGAAAAAGGTCAGATTTAAAAGACCGTGAGGAATGCACTGAGTAGGCACTCTGTGTTCCCCGTAAGTGATACCTACCCTAATGAGCGTGCACAGCCATGTGAATCAATACGGATATTGCACTAATACGCCAGTGTGGCACATGATGAATGGACCTCCGAGGTCCTGTGAGGCTTAAAAACAGGCTTCCACATCCAATTCGGCTTCAAGAACTGTGATTGCGCACTTCGCGACTATTAAACAAGCCCTGGCCGCCATGATTAAAGACCACTGAGGATGATTTCTTGAGAATCATCAGTATATATATATAAAACGTTGCGTTGAGATGTTTAATTGGCACTAAAAATAAATCTTCGGACAAACGTTTGTATCAGATGCGGGCCACACAGGACTATAATTCAGACCGTCTTTAGAGTCCATGCTAATGACTATGCAAATGGTTTCTACTGCGTTTCATCATTGTGACACTGTTGTACACAGATAGCGGCGTTTGCTTTGTACACACACCTCTTATTTTTCAAATATTATCTTTGTCGCGCTGTGTTTGGCGATGTATTCCTGGAGCTTCTCGGTGACCTTCTGACTCGGCGTCGCGCGGTGAATTAATGAGTCGAACCCATAGCTTTATTTGCACGGGGTGTAATTATTTTTCTTAAGCAGACAGACGTCGGGAGGGCTGAGTTTTTTGACTGGCGTTCTCATTAGTTGTTTTTTTTATGCCTGCAAACGAGATGGAGACACAGGGCAGCGGGGAAGCGGTTGTGTAGATGCTCCCATGATGCACCGGGGCTGCGAGATGCCCTGTGCACTAACTTGCCTGTCTGCCATCTTTTTTTGGCTGCCTCAGACCCGACTCTGCGTCTGAACGAAGCAAGAGTGGTGTGGTGATGAGTCATCAGAGCCTCGTCCTCCCCGTCAACACGCGACAGCGCACGACAACGACGCACCGGCTTTAATTAGAACCCCTGTGGGCTCTCCCTTCTCTCGTTTCCCTCCACTGTTATTCAATGTCTCCCTCTCTCTCTCTTTACTTCTTTCTCTCTATGTTCCTCTTCTTTTGCCTGTTTCTCATTTTCCTGTGTACCATCTCTCTTTCTCACAGTGTTCTCTTAGCCTGACTTTCTACTACTGTCTCTGTGGCTCACTTTCACTCACACACACAAACACAAACACACACACATGTATGTGCACACTAACACACACACACAGACACACACACACAAAACCCTTTATGGTGAAAGTGCTGTCTGCATTCAGGTTGTAAAAGTGGCCTCTACTCGCAGTAAATTGCCACAACAGCAATAAATTGACAAATATCAGTCATATGAAGTGTGCTGGCAGAGAAGGAGGTATTTCAGCACACTGGCTCCATGAGAAATGAGGCCGGGAGAATTGTCCTCTGACTGCTGTCTGTAGACCTAACAAATCATATACTGCCTCACACACACACAAATACACTGGCTCACACACACACAAACACACACACACACACGCTCCAGCTCTCTTTTTTAGACACGTAAGCTTTGGTGGAGCTAGACACCAAAATGCTTTCACACAAACACATGACCCACACACACCAAACACACGCACACACACACACACACACACACGCACACTTACTCACTCAAGCACACGTGCACACATACACACACAAACACTTTTATTCTCACTCTCTCCATCACTCTCCCTCACTTTCCCTCTCTCTCCCTGCCATGCTCCTAAATCTCCCGCTGTGCTCTCCGTAATGTTCCCGGAGGTCGATGACTCCGTGGCTGTGGCCCCGGCGACCTTCACAGCATTCGTTGTGGCACGCGGCATGGCTGGGGCCTCATGTCTTCAACCCCCCCCCCAACACACACACACACACACACAAACACACACTCTCACACACACACCCATCCTCAGGGCGATTTACGAGCTCACGAGGCACCAAGTAACAACACATAATAGAGACTCTGCCGGTGCCACAAATCAGCCTTGTCTGCCCGGTAACCTCTGTCTGCCAGCACACCATGAAGCAATACACACAAACACACACATACAAACACATATACATGCAAAAGTATATAGAAAAAAAGATGCTTACATCCCAAAGCAAACAAAAACACAAATTGAAATATAGACCTATGTACCTATATGCCATCTTTTGGGGGTTTAGCATAAATATAGACAGTTGATTTGTCCACTACACATACCCCTACATCCTCACTGAGGACACCTAATTGTATGGATTTGCTGTGGTCTATTGTGCAGTGTAAACACAAACTAATCCACGCTCTGGCGTCTCTCCCATGTGCCAGCACCACTTCAGGAAACGCATCACAAACTCAAATTACCTCTTTGATGAGATTATCGCACTGCGTTCGCGATTACACCCTTCTCACTTGAATCCTGGAAGTTGAAAAAAGGCTTGTTCATTCTTTCAACTCAGTGTTTTGATGCTATTTTCTGACAGTGTTTACAGTCAGAAATCTCTCTGAGAGTGAGCACCGTCCTTCACGCTGGTCAAAGCAACAAGGGGATGTTCAATAGCCTCGGTGAGAGCGATTATTTATTTAATTATGATGCATTTATTTATTTATTTATTTATTTGTTTTATTTCCTCATAGCCATAGCATACCATGGCAAGTGAGCAACGATGAGAGAAATCGCTGATGGGGAGCAAATCAAAGACTCAGCAATTAAAAGCAGCTGTTTGGTGCTTGGCTAAAACGTGCACGCATGAACAGTGGGCAATCGCTAATTTGATTAGGGAGTCATGAGCAATCAGGGACAAAGGGACAGGAAGAGAAAGAAAGAAAGATAGAGAGAGAGAGAGAGAAAGAAAGAAAGAGAAAAAAAAAAAACAGAATGCGTTCAGACGTTTTGAAACGGCAACTGTGGCCCACAGCGGGGTCTCTAAACAGCAGGGAGGGAGTTCTAGGCACCAGACACATAAAGGAATTCAATCACTTTGCATCGGAGATCATGGCTAAAGCACAAACTCTAATTATGATTACCGAGTTGCACTTTTTTAACACTCTACGAGAGCTGTTCAGGCTCGCAACAAAAACCTGCAGAAACTGTTTTCCCTCACTCTCCTTCATTATACTGACAGACCGGCTTTTTCTGACTTAAGAGAGGCTTTCTACTCTCTTCTTGCCGAGTCCTCCACATTATCTTACTGTGAAATATGAGAACAAAAACAGAGCTGAAACCATGTAAAAAGCACTTGACATGCAATTAAGGTGAATTAGCTGGCACCACTGAACCACTAGACTTTGCATGCTCCAATGAAGCTCGCAGGAGTGGTGCAGAGTTACAGCACATAGATCGTGCTAGAATTGTGGAGTACAGTATTCTCAACAGGCACAGTAGTGTATGTGTGGTAGTTTGTGTGTCTGCATGTGTGTGTGTGTGTATATATGTGTATGTGTGTGTGTGAGTGTGTGTGTGTGTGTGTGTGTGTGTGTGCGCGCATTTGTAGTTGTGCCCGATGAGAAATTAACACAAAAATGTATCATAAAGCAGCTCCATGCACAACAAACTTCTTAGACATACTGTCTGTGTGTGTGTGTATACTATGTGTGTATGTGTACGTGTGTGCGTGTATTTGCAGTTGTGCCCAATGAGAAATTTGAGACAGTAACTTAACACAAAAATGTGGCAGGTCTATGTACAACACACTTCTTAGACACACACGCACACACACACACACACACACACTCTGAGTGCAGCCTTGGTGGGGTGGAGCATCTCAGCGTGAGCCTGTCGCTGTGCTTTTATCTCCTCATGCTGATTAGCGGTGACTGTCCCTTTAATGACACTGCTCCCTGTTAAACACCCATTCAGTGCCACTCAGGAGGAGATTCTGCCTGTTTAAGCACCTCATAAAAGCATTGGCTCTCACCAATAGAAAAAAACAGAGAAATAGGTCTGAGTCACTTTGGTGGAGGTGCTCTGGGCCTGAGGCCAAGCACTCGCACAGGGCATAGTAGTGCTGTGGTCGGCCTGGACGTTAGCACTTTAGATGGGGGAAAAGGGGGGGAGAAGTGTGTGTGTGTGTGTGTGTGTGTGTGTGTGTTGGGGAGGGGAGGGGAGGGGAGGGGGGAGGGACTGCAGACGAGGCAGGAACTTTCCCGATGCCCGAAGTAACCAAACCCGCTGAAATAGAAAATGATTAAAACCCAATTTTTTTTTTCCTGTGAGTTAGCAAAAGACAAGGGCGACCAACCCGCCGCACCCCTCCAGTGCCCTGCCAGCCGAAAAAGAAACCCACCAGAATCTCCAAAGATCGACCAGCGACGGACCGGATCGATTCATCGATGTGCCGCTTGGGCCCAGTTAATTGTGTCGACGTCAGTCACGGCTCCCTACCCTCTGCAACCCACCCAGCCCCCCCCCGATGGCCAAACGCGTCCCATTTCAGGGCACTCTGAGCAGGTGAGCGCTGCCTGGCTCTCCCCCAACCGTTAGCCGCTAATGTGCTGACTGCACAGGCAGATTTGGAGCCTCCACCTGTATTCTGCATGCAAAGACTTTGGGAAAAAAGGGGCTGCACTCAAACCACCAACAGGGCTATCTCAGGTCGGCCAGAGCCGTCCCGCCTCAGTGCGTTTTACAGAGTTTTTAATCTAATGAGCAAAGCCTGGCTGGCCACGGCATCTGCAGTGGATATAAATGAATGATAGAAGCAATTGTCTTTGCTATAAAGTGTCTGCAAGCAGCGAGCTGATCTGAGGTCAGCCAAGAATGTGACTCCTGGATCAAATCCCCATTAGTCGAGCCCAAGACGGCAGGCTGTGGATACGGAGGCTGACCTTTCGGAATAAAGAACGCCCTGGCCTCTGGCACCGGCACAGTGATCTTAGGCCGCTCGGCTGGAATCCTGCTCGCTGGTTCACCCCGGCCGCTCCACGGCTGTGAGTCAGCCAGAAGTTTGGACAACTTCTTCATCGACATGTGAGCATGCCGGAGCTGCTGTGGACTTTGTTTTATCTTCTATTTTTCCGAGTCCCCTTGAAGGTCGAATCCCCCGAGGATTTGCGCTTCACAAAGGAGCCACAGCTGCTGTTGCAGCCTCTGCCTGCACCAGATAATCAGATAGCAAACAGGAGTAGGAGTGTGTGTGTGTGTGTGTGTGTGTGTGTGTGTGTGGTGTGTGTGTGCCGTATGGAGATAGCAGGGCCAACTCTCTCTCAACACTACTTAGCAGTCCAGACTCACAATGATGCACACTGTCTGTTGTGTGTTGTGATGAGTATTGTGTGTTTTGCGTGTGTCTGTTTGTGTGTGTGTGTGTGTGATTCAAAACTGATTGTCTCTATGGGGGGGGTGGGGGGGTGTAAGTGTGCAGCCCATGTGCTTGAGCATGAGCATTGTGTGTGTATGTGAGAGTGTGTTTGTGTATGTGTGTGTAGATATGTGTGAGCATGGATTCATGCTTCTCAGCTGTGAACACAATGCTCCTGATCTTTCCCATCGGGGACTGTTGAATCGATTGGAATAGAAAGTGCTGAAATAGCATCAGAATCTCTCTCTCTCCCCCTACACTCTCTCCCTCTCTCTGTCTCTTCCTTGCTATCTACCTCCTTTCTCTCTCTCTCTCTCCCTCTCTCTTCCTCTCTCCCTTCTCTCCTGTAGAAGCCCTGGGAGCTACTGGACCTGAAAAACATGTGCATGAGCCCTGGCTCAGAGAACAAGGTGAAGTCCTCCATGTGTTGCTGT
>PYXC01002021.1:680000-692500 GCA_015244755.2 Tenualosa ilisha
GTGGTGTGGGAATGAAGCCAAGCTAACCTCAAATGCCCCCCAGCACCCACCCCACCCCCAACCATCAGCTCCTTCCTCCCCCACCACCTACCCCTCATCTCAGACTCACAGCAGTTTAATCAAAGGCTCACTGTCATCTCTGTCTGTGTGTGTGTGTGTGTGTGTGTGTGTGTGTGTGTTGCATGCATGCAGGGTATAAACACATTTATCTCTCTGGTTGCCTTTGTCTACTCAAAAAATATCACCAGTATCTTAAAGGCTTTTGGGTTTACACTGCAGTATACCTGATTGGTGCTCTTCACACAGGCTAGTTATTCACTGAAATAAGCACATTCAGGAGAGGGCTGAACACTATAATGCATTTTAAAAATTAGCTGTTGTACGGTACACATGATATAAGAACAGCAGAGATACTATCTATCTATCTATTGCAACACACACCCACACACCACACACGACAGAGATGCTGTAAGCTAAAAGGGTTACTTGGTTTTGGAACTCACTGTTCTTACTCACACTCAGAAAGGTTGCTCAACAGTTACGAGCAACAGGGACGTGACTGAAGGTTATGAATCATGACACCATCCCCCCTCCGCAGTTCTTTAGAAGCCGAGGCAGAGTGCTTGGTGGTGCAGCGGGTCGGCCCTCTTGGCCTCTATGCGCTAATGACTCATCCGAATGGAGCACAGAGTGCAACGTCCGCAGTGCGACCGCTCACGCACCAAAAACTAGCCACAACCTACCCAACTCTAGCCGACTTCCGTGTAACTGTCATCCCAATTCTCTTCAACACGTGCTGCGAACAAGAAGTTCACAGCTAGTTTTGTTTACATTTACTGTTGCTTAATATGTTAGTCGTCGGGTTAGGTGAATCAGTTGCTCACTAATTTATGTACGACCTTGACTACAAAAAGCAACACTGTGCTATAATTGGCAATGATTTGAGTGGGAGATACATGTAAATATATGCTATGTCTCTGATATAAAAGAGTGTCGGGTGGTGTGTTGTGTAAGAGCGAAGCATCCACATTAGCTAGCCAGTAATGAACCTGTTGTTTTTCCCTTCAGTCGACGGGAGAGGCTTTGAAGCGGGTTTAAAGCCGCTGATAACGGTTCTGCTGGGACCTGGGCAAACCCAGCGGGCGAATTCTCTCCTCTAGTCACAAATGATGCTCAAGGTTAAAGTTGCAGCCCTGTCTCTGCAAAAAAAGGAAAAAAAAGAAAGAAAGAAAGAAAAAAACCTAGAGACAGCAATTCAACACAGTTCCGTTTATAAATAATGAGCTATTGACCCTGTCCGTTCGCTTCGCGCCACGCTCAAAGTCACCTGAAGAGCATGGAATAGGATAAGGGGGATCAAAGCATTTCAGAAAGGATGGTGCTTGCTTCATTATATTCAGCACTCGAGTCGTTTTTCGCTGTGGGGACAAAATACATTCAACCGTAACCACTGACGTCAATTACCTAATTACTTTTCGGAGCTTTGTGAAATTGGACCTCCCTGCATGAGCTCTCCTACCTTGTTACAAAGACCATGCATCTTGCTGTGTCTGGACAGAATAACTTAATGAAAAGAACGGCTAACAGCTTACATGAAGGGGGAAAATGCATTTCAATGCAGTCTTCCAACTCTGAGGAGTGCATTATTTGCAGTCTTCGCTGCAGCTCAACTGAGCAACAGTTGGAGGTCCTGCGTCATAGATTCTGCGTACATCAACATGCACTTGGCTCCTTGCTCTGCCAGCACAGTCCTTGCTGCATTAGGCTTGGCCCGGACAGCAACAGCGCTCAACTAAGTAGCTTTTATCAGACAGCCTGGTACACTAGCTTAAACAGACGGACAACAAAGCGACAGTTGCTTGTTCATTCTTTATTATGAAGTGAGACAAAAATGCCCGGTGTCATTGTGCTTTACATTGTTCAAATACTGGGCAAAAGTCCCAGGGAAGAGAGCTCCTGAAATAAGGATATTTGAGTTTGTACAGGTTGTAGAAATAATTGATTCCAAAGGATTATGTACAAGGCGTCTTGCAATAAACAGTAGGTTCCATTTGTTCGAAATACAAAAAGGAAACAGAAGTTAAACTAACACAAGGCCCTTCTACCTGAATCTCTAAGTTTTGTGCTACTATTTTCTTCAAAAAAGTTGGAAATGTTCACAAACAAGTGCTTTTTAAGGATAAATCCGAAGGACTGTCGCGTTGCTGTGATACGGCCACCTCTCCATGATGAGCAGGCTGACCCCTCGCTGCAGTGCAAGTTCTCCTGGAAGTGACCTTTCAACTTTATCCACTCGGAAAAAATGGCGATGAGTCGCGCCGATGTTGTGCAGATGTGGAGCGGTGTTCAGAATGGCTTGGAGCTGTTCGATCAGCACCACAAGCCTAAGTTCTAAGACTACGTTACATGAGAGGCAGGCAGTGCATAACCATTTACAAAAGGACCCTTACCCCTCCCCCCACCCCAATCGATGTTTCCACTAATACTACACTGGCATGTCCCTGATATTGGATGTCTGTACGACTACTAATAGTACTGGATAAAATCGTGATTAAAAATGTTATAGTTATTACTCATTTATCTTTAAAAATACCATGCATTATTGCTCTATAGTTCTTTATGAGACTCCCGAGAAATATTGCCGAAGGATGCTATCTAGATTTTGGCAAAAATCCAAAGCTTCATAAATTGGCATAGATTTCATCAGTATTGTTTTTTTTTGCATGCAACAGATTTATAAAGTGGCAAAAAAAATAAGATATTTCAGAAAGTGGCAAATGCTTTGGCATATTAATGACGAAGGCTTGGCAAAACAATTTAAAAAAATAAAGTGCAAATAAAGATTTGACACAGTTCTAAGTAATACGTAAATAAATAAATAAATAACCAATAAACAAATTGTCTACATAAATACATAAATAAGTGAATAAATAAATAGTTTTACCTCAACGCTGAACACTTTTGTGGCCACTGGCAGCAGTATAATATTCTCCGATACTTAGAAAAGGTTTGACCTTTGAAAGAAATACAGACATTTTCAATGTCCTCTGTTTTGGCAAAACACATGATATTTCGGTTCTAAATGGGTGAACAGCGGGGAAGAAGATACTATATTCAGAAAAGAAAAGTTAAGGTACATGCGATTAATCCACAATTTCCGTAATTTTGCTGTTGCAGGAAAATGGAGTAAAACTGTGCTGTCATCGGGTTTCCAGGGGCACTCTAAGTTTAAGTGGGAAGTTTTTTTTAAGTGTTCTTCCTTCAATGTGGAAGTCAATCTTCGAGAGGACTCAAAGGCGAAAAGGCCCCCTTGAAACACGCCGACTCGTAGTGCTTGTTCAGGTAGGACTTTAGAGCAAAGGTCTTGTTGCATCTTTTACACTTGTAGTGCTTAAAGGCCGAGTGTGTCTGCATGTGGGCGCGGAGGTTGGAGCGGTCGGCAAAGGCCTTTCCGCAGTGTGCGCATCCGAACGGCTTCTCGCCAGTGTGCGACCGCATGTGTCCCTGCAGTAGCCAAGGTCTGCTGAAGGCCTTGCCGCATATGTCGCATTTGTGCTTGAGGTCGTGGGTCAGCAGATGCATGGCCATGGC
Organism: Tenualosa ilisha; assembly: GCA_015244755.2. Classification (NCBI taxonomy): domain Eukaryota; kingdom Metazoa; phylum Chordata; class Actinopteri; order Clupeiformes; family Clupeidae; genus Tenualosa; species Tenualosa ilisha. Next base: position 683,592 of record PYXC01002021.1, read on the forward strand.
TGGCATCGAGACGTACACCTTCCCACAGGTGGGGCACTTCTTGGCAAGCTTACTGTCTATGCTGCGATGCGTCTGCTTGTGTCTGCTCAGGTTGGAGGACGTGGCGTAGGTCTTCCCGCACTCGTTACACGTGTGGCGCTGCAGGGCCCGAGGACTGCTTATGGCTTTCCTCCTCGACCGGCCATCCGTTATGAAGAAGGCATCCACCGAGTAGCCCTCGCTGACAGCATTGTCCCCGTTGATGTATCCGGAGGAGATCTCCGATTGTGGGCTGTCAGGCTGGTCCGAGTCCGGCGCTCCATAATCCCCGTGTATGCCTTCGTAGATGGGCCCGGGGGAGGGTACTTTGATGCCATTGTCACTCTCGCCATCGTACACCGACGGGGTCATGTAGTCACTGATGTACCCTAGCGTTCAAAAGAGCAACAGTTTAATTGAATTGTTTGCGGCCACAGTATGAAATTGATAGATGCACGCACACACACACACACACACACACACACACACACACACACACGCGCGCACGCACAAGCACACGCACACACACACAATGTGAGCAGATGCAACAGTCTATTCCTGCCAGCTTCTGCACTGCCTCGGAGCTCAAGCTCAGGAGCCTATTATATCAGTAATTTACAGTACCAGGCAGAGGTGGGTTGAAAGACATTGACTTCTTGTGAAGGTCTTTTTCTACATCACTCCCACGGAAAATCAATAGCTCTCCATTTCAATTAGCGTAGTAACCCATTTAAGGACAAAGGCGCGCAGGGCTGGGGGGTGGGGGGAGGTTACATCGCTTCAGTTATAATTGCATTTGCCGTTCTGACAAAGATCTCTCAGAAATAGGTCGATCTGCAAATGCATACGTACGGCCATGAAACCTTTACTTCTTACTTCATGGCGATGAGATAAGGACGTACGTGAATATTCTATAAATTCACTTCCGGACAGAATGTCTGGTTATGCAAGTATGTGGAGAGCGTACTGTATGTTATATAGAGCGTAAATAATGGCTTGATACATGATGAAGCGTTCCTTTAATAGGCATTTGTATTTGTGCGTGCTTGCATGTGTGTGTGTGTGTGTGTAGCCTGTGTGTGTACGCGTGCTTAATTCCATGACACAGTGTTAGGGAAAAAAACAAGGAACGGTGCAATAACACCGTAACTCTTTGTGCGAACATAGCTCACGCTTGTGCGTGGACGTAAGCAACAGACAGTGGCGTGAAAAAAATACGTTTGCCCCTACGTGTTGAGTCTCCTTGTAGCCTGTACTGAAAATCCCTACCCCAAAAATGTGCCGACTCGACAGAAACGAGTGACGTGTGACTGCGTCGGACACAATGTGACCGCAGGTCAACTGAGCTAACCTGTACACACTGTTTTACGCTCAAACTGATTAAGCAAATGTACACAATTCGTATTAACATTTAAACATATTTTGTACGTTGAAAATTGTGATTATTAAAGTGCAGGCTTCACCCTTACCTTTCTCATGAAACCGGAGACTAAGGTCGGCCCTTGATCTGCCATAGGAGCTTTCGAGATCAGCGGATGAGAAATCATCAAGCTTAACCTTTTTGACCAGGAAAGACCTTGGCATGTTTCTGCGTTGAAGAAAATACTCGCCCGTTGTTAAGATTGTTCACTCCTCATGCAACGGTGAGGCAAGTCTGGTTTGTCTTTTTTGTGTTCGATATAATTTTCCTTTCTTCTTCTGCGATGTAATTGCTCCGCTTCGGTTTTAGGCGAGATTCAAATGCCAGCACAGGGCGAAGGCAGACCCTCGCTCGCCTTCTCGTGGAGCTCGTGCTGGTGTTGAGCGACGCCGCGGTCCTCTGGACAGAAATGCAACTTCAGCACTGGATAGTTCCCTTTCAGGGGCGCGCGCATGCATACAGCACTGGACAGCTCCCCCTCAGCGGACGATCCGATTTCCGTCTTCTCCCTGTTCTACAACTCAGCTGTCAAAAAGCCCCGCACTCCGATATCTGACTTAGCGGGACCAGAGCGGATACCCGTGGTTATCCCTATCAACAATTCCAACTTGCACAAACACACAGAGTTTGCAGGAAAAAAGTAGTGTCAGTCCCGTATCCCCTTTCACTTCTTCCGCTGTCTCTCGCTCGCTCGATGCCTCTCGATCTCACTCTCTCTCTCTGTCTGCCTCGCTATGTGAAGGCGTTGGGCTTTCTGAAGTCTGTTGATCAGCTGTTGGGATTTATATGCTGCGATCAGGCGGGAGATGGAGATGGAGGTGCTTAATTTAATCCATAAAGAAATCTCTTGGGACCAACATTGAACTAGAATGATTCATTGATGCTGTGTGTCGTCACCGCCCACGCCGTTTCCCCTCCCCTCCGCCACAGAAAAACACCACCTTTGGAGGTGATAAAAGTGTAAATTTTCATTCACTTCTGTATCCCAGCGTTATAATGACCCACGCGTTTATATTAAATTAAACAAACATGTTGTCTGTCTATTTTAGCTTTTGAAAACATTATTTTGAAGACATCAGAAGTTTCTTTCTAGATAAAAAACATGATACAGCAAACCAAGGAAGGAGTTAAAACAAAACACTATTAATTTCCCATATAACATTACAATTGCCAACGAAACACTAATGTGCGTTGGTTTGTCATTTAGATTTTTAGTCCAGAACTTGCAGGAGAATTGTTATGATCACGTCCTCTCTTGTCTTAGGAGCTTATTTTACATTTCTACCCGCCCGCATGGCTCTTTTCCAGAGGAGCTTAGCCATCAACCATAAAATATAATTCTGGCTGTGGCCCCAGGCTTGCAGGTCACTCTTTTACATCACAGTCTATAAACCAATGGTTTTCTTCTCATGCAAATCGCAAGAACTGGGTACCAGAAGGTCCGTTTCCTCAATGATTCCTCTAGGAGCCATATGTGCGCAATTAACAAAGATCCAGGAGCAATAGTTGCCTCGGTTGTTTGACACCGTGTTTTCATTGTTCGCTCTTACAGCGGGACGTCTTTGAGTATGGATGTCCTACATATAAACACATGCACCACAACAGAGATGTAAAGAATGACGTTAGATTCCTTGGGGTTCAACTGGCACCCACGGATCACCACCTGGGACGTCAGGATAAAAAAACAAAATAGTAATAAAGGGGTACTTTTAAAAGCGACAGTGCCACAGCCTGAAATCCACGTGAGACTAAAATTACAGACATGCAAGATTTCGTTTAAAAATATTAGTCTATATCAACTGCATATTGTGTAGGGAGAATTAAGCGTTATTCCTTTGGGCACAGTATTTTGTGGCAAATTTTAACAAGGTGATAGCCTACATTCTTGCTACATCTTCGCAGTTGGAGTGTAAAACACTGTTGCTCCGCAGATGACATTCTGGAGCGTACCCTGCGGACAGAAGCAAGGCGACCTGACGTGTTTATTAAAAGAGAGGCGCGGGAGCAGGTCTATCCGCCAGAGCGCGGAACATTCTCGGGAAAGTGCTGAGTTCAGCTGAAAAGCAGGAAAATATAGAAGCCAGTCTCATTTGCATAATAATAGAGTGTGATCTGCAGCAACACCAGAACGTCTTGTCGGATTTCAAATCAAAAGAAAGTCATTGACATTTCATTCGCACGTACCGAGTTTTCAATGAGATATATTTAAATCAACGTTTTTGTCATCCCCGTGTGTAAACAAGACTCTAAAGGAACAATTTCCAAAGGACAAGGGGAAGGTCAAAGTGGCCGTGTTGAGTTCTTTGTAAATGAATATATATGGTTGGGTGCGTTGTGAGACGATCGAAATTGGCCTTGTTTATCCGAAGCAAAGTAACTAGAGGAGACACAGTATAAATTTACATGTTGTCCTCCGTGGTTCCGGTTCAGTTTCGCAAAAGGCTGTTTGAGCTCAACAACCAATCATGTTGCATCTCATCCCTTTCGTATCTCTAATTTTGCTTGGATTGCTCATGGCTTGGTCGGAGCCTTTGTGTTTACCAGTCACAGAGTTAGAAGGCAATTCGTTGCATTTGACAAAATGTATTAGGCTTATTAGATATGAATGGCAGACTAGTCAGAAACAGGCAAAGAACCTCAAGAGGCCCTCTGTGTTTGTAGCAGGAATTATATCGGTTGATGCAGGCGTGTTTAGACGAAAAGGATGCAGAGCTGCAACAAGGCCTTATAAAACTTAAACAACTTAGAATAAACAATATTTCACATTATAATTTTTAAAGATTCAAAAGGGCTTTTCTTAACATTTTTCACTACTTGAATAAAAGAGAAGGTCATATAAAAAATACATGCTACAGTGACCTCGCTCAGACAGTGCACAGAGATGCCATAAACATTTACATCAAAGTGACACCATTAATCTCTTGTGGGTAGGGTATGGCAGACACACACATACACAGACACACTCACACACAAACACAAATGCACATGCATGCACACACACAAACACAAACACACACACACCACACACACACACACACACACACACACACACACACACACACCACACACACACACACACACAGCACACAGCACACAGCACAGCACATTAGGCAGCTCTGCCCTTGCTCCGTCTCCTGACACCGAGCTGCTGCCCATGCCTGATGTCTGTCTGCATGCAGCTGCCATGCCTATGCAATGACAGGCAGGCAAGCAGGCAGGCAGGCAGGCAGCCGCTCGCTCACTTCCAGGCTCCACAGCTGCCATCTCCCCCTGCCCACCACCCCAGCTCCAGGTGGGGAACAGGACCATATGCCGAAGGGGCCAAGGAGACCCTTCAATGGTTCTGCCCGACAAGGCCAAAGATGGGCAATTCTATTCCGTTTTGTGTGCAACTCAAGGCAAAGAATAATTGTGATCTCTTGAAAATAATGTGAAAGGGATCATAACTTTGGATGCAAGCTTTAACTTTGAACTGAGCTCACATGAAACCTTCAGTCATGGAAAATGTGGTTCTCATGTGGACAAAAGATGATTCTAAGAAGAAGCAGTTCTCTTGGTCCTGACACATTTGTGTTAGTTTAGGAATTTTATTGTGATTTTAAAGTGTCACCTGATTAATTGATGACATATGTGTGAACATCCCCACGCTAACGAGTATGAATATCTCTACAGTTTTTTGTGTAATTTTAAGGAAAATAAATAGGGTACTTCTGACAATGAAAGTGTAAAGAAAACACATCAGCTCTTTCTGGGCTAATTCCAAGGAGAAGTGGGCAGACGCTGCTGTCAGCATTGGCCCATTAGAGAGCTGTTTGGCCCCTTCGCTTAGGCTCGGAAAGGGTTACACTTAAAAAAGCTAAGGAGAAATCCCAAGGACTGGATTCATTGCAGATAATTGGGCTTAGAGTGTGCTTACCCAGTGAGGAGAAAAGGGAAATGGTACAAATCCTCTTATCTTTGTAATGAAGAGTTGAAGCAGATGAAACTCTGTACTTCGGGGGATATGTTTACAAAGCAACAATGTTTCCCACTTGATGCCAATAAAGAACTTTCTTCACAAAATATAACACACACACACACAGAAACACACACACACACACACACACACACATATATACACACACATGCACAACAGAACAGAGCTAAACGTGATCACATAACTGAGTGTTTTAGTAATGAAGGGAAGTTTGAGGGAGAAAGTGCCAAGTCATTGAAAAACATCAGCGGGGCCTGGTTGTCATTTATCCAAGCGTAACCTGATTATACTGAAGCAAAGCGCGATGCACCTGCTCTCCCACTGCACTGCTTTAACCATGACACTCGTAGATTACAAAAAAAAGTGATTCTGACAATAAAGAAAGAACCGACTCCCTTTCCCCTACCTTAGGCGTTGTGCATATTCAGGCTTGCGTCATTGATTTTAAACCCCCCCCAACTCACACATATTCTCCGAGAATACACTCCATCATACAGACATATTGTTTGGGTACAGCAACGCAGACCAAGAAGCTTTGTCAGCTCAATCGCGCCATAAAGGGATCAAGGGGTATCATCAAATATGATAAAGGGCGGTGAATTGTCTTTTGTCCTGAAGTGGCACTATACTTTTTAAGCGGCATTTTCTGCTGAAGCCGGCCGTTTCAGGCGCACTGCACCTCGGGGGCACGTATGCAGATATAGAGGGGTGTGCTGAGAAAGGAAGGATTAAGTAGGACCACGATGACCTCAGGAGATAAACAAATCAAGACCCGTTAGCAAGATGGAGAAAAAAAAAAACGATTGTGCTTCTTTTTTTTTTGCCTGAGTCCTAGAGTCAGGCCGGGGAAAAAGCCCTGTTGGCTAGTTCTGTGACAGTGACATCATCACAAGCTACACTCTCCGCTCACGGTAACCCCCCCCCCCCACACACACACCTCCCACCACCACCCTCCCAAACCTCAAAAGGCCACTTTAATAAGGAATGAATCTGCAGTTTGGAAACGGGCTCTCAGCTGCAGGGAAATAAGGCAGGAGGGTTTATGGGTAGATGGCCATATAGGTGAAGTGCACTAACTCCACTTAATGCACAGAGAGACATGTTGGCCTATATGTTCTTGTTCTCCAGCTAAGGGACATTCATTTGTAGGCTACTTCTTCTCCTTTCTCTTCTACCTCTTTTTCTCCCTCTTCTTACTCCTCTTTGTCCTCTTTCTCTTCTCTTTCTAGTTCTTTCTCTTTTTTGTCCTCTTTCTCCTCTTCTCTGTCTTCTTCCTGTTGTTCTTCCATGTCTTCTTCTTCTAGCTCCTTTTCTTCTACTTCTTCTTGTTCTACTTCTACTTCTTTCTCTTCTCCTAGTTCTTTCTCTTCTTCGTCCTCTTTCTTTCTTTCTTTTCCTTTTTCTTCTATCTCCTCTCCTTCCACTTCTTCTTGTACTTCTTGTACTTCTTTCTCTTCTTCTTCTGTCTCTTCTTCTTCTTGTACTTCTGCTACTTCTTTCTCTTCTCTTTCTAGTTCTTTCTCTTCTTTCTCTTCTTCTTCTACTTCTGCCACTTCTTTCTCTTCGTCTTCTTCTTCTACTACTTCTGCTACTTCTTTCTCTTCTTCTATCTCTTCTTCTTCTTGTATTTCTGCTACTTCTTTCTCTTCTTCTTATTCTATCTCTTCTTTTTCTTCCTCTTCTTCTTGTACTTCTGCTACTTCTTTCTCTTCTCTTTCTAGTTTTTTCTTCTTTTTTCTCTTCTTCTTCTTGTACTTCTGCTTCTTCTTTCTCTTCTTTTTCTTTTTGCTGCTGCTGTGCCAGTGGCATTGTGGCTGTTGTGCCTCCCTGTCAGAGCTGGGCCCTGGGTTGTTCATGGCTCATTATCAGTCTGCCAGCACAGCTGGGTGCGTGCGTGTGTGTGTGTGTGTGTGTGTGTGTGTGCGTGTGTGTGTGTGTGTGCATGCATGTGGCACTTAGGGGTCCTCTCTTTAAAATGCACTCGATCGTCACAGCAGTAGTATAAAGGTGACGCACGCATAAAATGGGCTAAGGAAAAAAGATTTTCTATGGTGAGGCATTTTTCCACATTCACAATATGTAAAACTATTCATGTGTCCCTATCTGCCTTTGAATTGTTCATTTTCAGAGATAGAACAGGAGAGAAAAAGGCTCCTTTCTGAAACGGTCTCAGCGTAGAACTTGTGAGTGCTCACACAAGTATGTGTTGCACAGTCGCGTAATTAGGCGATAAGGACCCTGGTATAGCCTATAGGCTCACCACATAAATGGCAATTTGGGGCTCTCCCAGGCCTGAGGGGGGGGTATCAGGCAGGCTCCTCTCCTCATCCATCGCTTCAGCGCCCCCGGATGGGTTTGGGTGAGAGGGGGGGTGCAGAGGGATTCCCAACTGGGGCCCCTTCTGACCCTTGACCTCTTGACCCCCCCTCCCCATGCTTGAGTGGTCATTAGAGGCGGGGGTGGACAGGCGGCTCGGCGGGGGCTCTCTCCGTAACCCCTCCCCTGCACCAGATCCCTAGTAAACCCCCTGAACACTACCCCATCAAAGACACCCCCCCCCCACACACACACACACCACCACCACCACCGCATAGGCCGCTTTGTCCTACACACATACACCCCTCTGACAAACCCATGCATACGGGGGCATGCACACACACACACACACACACACACACAGGCTCACATATGGGGCTTCTCTTGAGAAAATCACCTATCAGTCTAATCTGCGGGGGTCTGGAGGCTGTGGCGACATTAATCTTATTTGTCATAACCAGTCTCGGGGGAGGCCGCCTCACCAGCCCCTAACCCTCCACCTCTGATTGGAGGGGTGAAGGCAAGGGGGGGTGCACCCCAGGACACCCCTACCATATCTCACCACTGCAGTCGCTGAAGCTAATCACATGTGAAAGTTCGAGGAGGCCAAAATGGGGACAAAGACGGCATTATGCAGATTCTTGTTTGGTTTTCATTTGTGCCCCATCTTTCTCAATTTTTTTTTTTTTTTTTTTGACGCTGTTGCTGTTGTCCCTCTCATTTGACTGCCGTCTGTCTGGAGATCATGGGAACATCACTGATATGACGTGTCGACAGGAATCAGTTGCCTCATTCATTCAAAAGCTCATTCCTGTGTGACAGTGTTCACAAAGCAGACAGCCTCCATCTTTCAGCTGCAGGTTTTTGTTTTCGCCGTCTAAGACAGAGAGAGAGAGGGAGAGAGAGAGAGAGAGAGAGACAGAGAGAGAGAGAGAGAGTCGGAATTGTACAGATGACAAACCTTTTCCAAAGACTATTCCCTAATGCCTCTTACTTGGGAGAAGGATGTGAAAACTGTGAGATAATTAGGCCCAAACAGAGCAACAACATCAACAGCAAAGACAGACAGGTAGCCAGGTATTTACACATACACACACACACACACACACACACACACAGACTCACAGACACACATAAACACACACACACACACACAAACACAGATAAGACTGTGAGTAG
>PYXC01002021.1:697500-705000 GCA_015244755.2 Tenualosa ilisha
AGAGAGAGTCAAGAGAGAGAGAGAGAGAGAGATAAAGGGGTGTGTGTGTGTAGCGTAGCATCAGCATGGTGCTGAGACTCCCTGGGTCTGTCGTTCCAGGGCTGCCCACAAGGTGTTCGCTGCCTCTGTTTGGAAGCTGCCTCTGAGGCCTACCTCCTATTCTGGAGCTGCTTCAGAGGCTTGTGTGCCTGTCGTCTGTGTGCCTGACGCGTCGCCCGCTGCTCTGGAGCTCCCTGGAAGGCCTCAGAGCCTCAGTGTTAAGGCCAGACTCACTCCATGCGTTTGTGAGACCACCCGTTAATTGTGCTTTCCAAAAGAGAGTTGGCTACAAGGCTTCGACAGCAAGGAGAAATGGAACAGGATTTGGGATCAAGATTACCTTAAGGTAGCGCTAAGTAGGATTCAAAACGTTTTTTTTTTTTTGTCTTTGATTACTGGAGTTCAAATTGGGTTCAGTCAGAAAATATTCCATATAATTTGCTGTTTAATTAATTCAAGTGAAACAAGAAAACTACAAATCCCATGGTCCACTAAGCTGATTTGAAGAAACAAAGTGAAATCGCTTAGAGCTGGCATAATAGTTTACTTCCTCATCCAGTGTTTTGACCTAGGGTTCTGGCTAGAGAAACTAAGATTATTTACTTATTGAGTGAAATGGTTAGATTGTATCTTTGTTTTAATGGGCTCATCCTTAAGGGCTCAAAACCTACCTGTCGGTAAACCCAAACCCCTTTTATCTCCTTGCACTGACTCAAAGCGTGAGGTCAGCATTGGAAGCGAGATGCCTCGGGGGTATATGCTTCAAGCTCTCCTCCAAGATTTACCCATGCATACAGAGTTCTCCATTGATTTGTTGAAACTCAGAAAGATCAAAATAGCACTAAATAGAACCGTTCCCCTTTTGAAGGCTCTTTTTTTGGCATAAGAGGTTCACTGAGTGGGAAAGGATCAACGCTCATAGGTGAGGAGACTTATAACAGCTTTCAATCTTCAGTCCTCAACAGTGAAATCTTGAAAAAAAGAGGTTATGGTTGATTACAGAAATAATTTTGATTTTGCTCCTCTTAAAAGGCCCATTTTATAGTTCATGTGAATGCAGCAGTAATATAAGGGAAAGAACTGCCCTAACATTGCACTTGTGCTTCCCATAACAAAATCTTGCGTCTTCCTTTGCAGTGCCTCCCATTACAAAATCTTGTGTCTTGCTTTGTAATGCTTCTCATTACAAAATCTCTGTTACATCACTTAAGTATGTGTGTGGAGTGTGAAACAGTTCCTAGTCTGTCTCCGGTGCATGCCTGTCACTCTGTACCATTGCCTTTCAAGAGGTCCTGAGGGAGGTCAAACGACCAACACTCCACCACTGATTCTTTCTCGAAGGGAAAAGGGGAATGATTGGCCATGAAGGACGTTGCCTGAAGACATTCTAGATTTCAATCTTAAAAATGTTCCGGGGATGACATTTCCTATCACGTATCACTGTAGTATTACCATTCAATGTCATTGCATTCATCAGTTACACAGGGCGTTAGCGACAATTAATCCAAGAAATATGAGAGATCCATTTAGGACGCTAAGGGGAGTGGGAAGTTAATTGTGGAAAATGAAATTGTGTGGGTGGAAATATAATGTGTGAACACATGTGTAGTGTGTCTGTGCATGTGTGTGTGCATGTGTGTGTGTGTGTGTGTGTGCAAGCACACTTTTGTGTGTGAGTGGGGGTCTGATGAGGGAGGTTGTTAGCCCCTGTATCCTCCAGATGGCCCAGGTGACAAGGCCTGTCTAGAAATAAGTGGAGAGGGACAAAGGAGTCCCATACACACACACACACACACACACACACACACACACACACACACACACAGACACACACACCCCATTAGACACATGCACAAACACACACACACACACACACACACACACACACACACACTGACAGACAGAGACATGCACACTAGTACACTGATGCCACCAGACATTATGCACACACACACACACACACACACACACACACACACACCACACACACACTCATAAGCTAATGCCAGTAGACATATGCAGCTCCAGATATCCCAGTGTAAACATCTGCAGGGACATGACGGCAGGAGATTAATCATGACGGACTCTAGGACAGACTGGGTCCCTGGTGAGCTGTGCCATGGGTCCAGTATACCCACCAGCCTCCCCAGACACACACACATACATGCACACACACACACATACACACACACACACACACATTTACATTAATGCGTGCACAAAAACACACGCATACACACATACACACATTCACATTCATGCATACACAAGCAAACACACACAGACAGACACAATAGAAACAATAGAAACACTCCTGAAAGTGCTCTATAAAACATGTATTTAGGTGTGTATCAATCAAAAAGCTTTCAATCATTTGTGTGTGTTTTCTAAATCTATCAGTCTATCTGTGCACACAAGTATGTACATGGTCAAGCACATGAATGCATGCACGCACACACACCACACACACACACACTCACACACAATGAAACACTGCGCAGTAAGGCAACCAGTTAAGTCCAGCATTTAACCACGGCCCTGCTGTCTCTAACGACATCCCAATCCAATTCCAGTATCATGGCCCTACCATCTCAAAAACTCATCAAAACCTAATACCAGCACTTATAGCCAGTGTCCGCAGGCTCTGCTCTTCTGTCTGGCGATGGGCTTTTTCAAGTTTCATAAAAGCCTAATGTGGCACTTCTCCGTCCGCCTTGTGTTGTGCTGTGTTGTGGTGGTTATGGACGTCCAAAGGCACCCAGACTGGCTGGATCAGAGGGGGGTGGGGTGTGATGGCACGTCTGCGAGATTGTGCAGATCGGAGTGGGCGATGAGCTGCCGGGTGAGTTTCTGCTGCTGTTTATTCGTTGGCGAAAATTAAGCTCTTCTAGGGGTCCTGTTTCTCTATCTTTTTTTTCTTTTTTTAAATCTTTTTTTTTTCTTTTTTTTTCTAACGAGCGATTTTCTTCAAAACACTATTTGCATTTCATTTGTTCTCCAAACGCGCCCCGGAGGTTCCCATATTCATAATGAAACTCGCTGCAGTGTCATTAAAGCACAGCTATCAGTCTTTTATTGCAATGGTTGTTTTTGCACTTTCTCTCTTTCTCTCTTTCTCTCTCTCTCTCTCTCTCCCCTTCTCTGTCTTTCACTCTTCCTCTCTCCGCTGCCCCCTCCATCTCTTCCTTGGCTAGCGGAGGAGTAACAATCACACAGATAGTCTCATTTATCAGGGATGAGATTCAAATTATACCCAGAATCACACTCACATGTGTGTGCACACCGCACGCACACACACACACATACACACACATACATACACCCAATCTCTCTCTCTTTATTTCTCTTGCTCTTTGTTTCTCTCTCTCTCTCTCTCTCTCTCACACACACACCTGTGTTTGCAAGTAAACAGGTGCAACAAGAGAAGTGAATTTTGAGTCTGAAGAGAAGATTCGGGCTTTTTTGGAAGTGTAGACCACCTCCACTGAAAGAGAGTGGACCACAGAGAGGTTGCTTCTGGGAAATGGAGTTCTCTTCACCTGGTGCATCTCTCTTCTCTTGTTTATTTACAATCTCAGCTGTCTAATGCACATGCTCAGATAATCTCCTCACCTCCCTCATGGGATCACCTGGCTCTTAAACTTGGACTCACCTGAGCATCATCTACTGACAGATATCCCAGCGTTCTCCCAGTTTACCCAGAGTGCTTCAGGCCAGTCCAGTTTGGGGAATACTCTCTCTCTCTCTCTCTCTCTCTCTCTTTTATGCATGTCTCTGGACTTGTCTTTTTAAACGGGCGGCTGAAACTGCATCAGCACTCAAGCGGCACCTGGCTCTCCAGCTGAACGCTTACGCTTGGCCTCAGGCACAAACACACACACACACACACGCACATACACGCACAAACACACACACAGGTAGTAGATCCCCACACGGAAGCGTGGAAGTAGAGAGGAGTCTTGACCACCCTTCTGCACAGCTGCAGAAGTGCCTTTGGCACCTCTCAATTATCACGGTCTGCTCTCACACAAAAACACACACTTTCAGGAATACCAGCACCCACTAACACATTCTAAAAGCAAACTAGTACTAATCTAAATTTACATATAAACCTAAACGTACACTTTTTTTTCTTGAAGTATTTAAGTCTTTTTTCATCGAGCGTTAAGACCTTAGTCTCTTTCACCTTGATGCCCACAGTGTGTTAGCCCAAGAGATAAATTAATTTGAGGGAAATCATTTCTCTGAACTACTGTTGGTCAGACAAATCTACTGTAAACTGCGACTATAAAAGCCCTGACACACACACACACACACACACACACACGCGCATATACACGCACACACACGCACACACACACACACACAGACACAAACATGCGCGCACAAACACACACAGACGGATGATTTCACCATTAGCTTCCTGGAGACAGTTAAACTCTCTGGTGCTCAACCAGGCCAGTATTGATTTCCCCGCCAACTGCTTTAGTAGCTTGCTCTGTCTGTTCACACCAGCTAGAACATCCGCCAGACATGAAGTCATCTCCAGAACCAGCGGAAGAGGAGGAGGAGGAGGAGGAGGAGGAGGCAGGGAAATAAAACAGAAAAACAACAGAAAATGGGCTTGCTTTCGAGAGCTGGCCAAATGGCTGTGGGGAGAAAGACAAAAAATGTGTGTGTGTGTGTGTGTGTGTGTGTGTGTGTGTGCGCATGAACGTATTTACTCACCATCTCTGCAAGTCTCGGAGATGCTGTTTATGAGAGGGCCGTGCGCCACAGCCTCATCAGTGAGAATGTTTGTTTTGTCTCTCTCTCCCTCTCTGCGTGTGTGTGCCTCCCTTTCTCTCTCTCTCTCTCTCTCTCTGTGTGTCTGTCTCTCTCTCTCTCTCTTCCCCTCTGTGCCTGTGTGTGTCTGTCAACACAGACGGCCCTCAAGGGGGGGGATCCCAACCCATCCTCAACCTCCACTCTCCACCACCCCTCTGGGTCCCTCAGCAGACTGCCAAAGGGCTAATTACAGAATAATAAAGAGATGAGTTGTGGGTGGGCGGTCGGGGTGGGGGTGGTGTTTAGGGGTTGGGGTTGGGGTGGGGGTGGGGTGTGTGTGTGTGGGGTGGGGTTGGACACATGTGTCTCACTGCTGGGCCCCCATTTCTCTCCCACCTCCCCTGCCACCCCCACCTTGTTCATTTCGCACCCCGTTTCATCGGGAGATGTGCTGCGTGCTCGTGGGCAGCTGTGTGAAGATGTGAGTGAATGTGTGTGTGTGTGTGCGCGTACATGTGTGTACTTGTATGTGTTTGTATATGTGTGTGTGTGTGTGTGTGTGTGTGTCTGCATGTGTATGTGTATGTACGTGTGCTGTATGTGTGTGTGCGTATGTGTGCATGTATATGTGTGTGCTTGTGTGTGTGTGTTTGTGTGTGTGTGTGTGTGTGTGTGTGTGTGAGATCCCCAAAGGTACTGTCAACCTCCCCCCCACCCCCCTTCTCTTTCTCTCCACTCACCTACCCCATCACCCTGGCACTCTGCGCAGGTGCTGCTGGGGCCAGCAGACAATTTCCAGCAGATGATCCCGACTCACAAAGCCTGTGGCCCCCGCAGTCCATCAATACCAGGGCCCCGGCCACACGGAGGAGGGGGGGGGGGGGCGGAGAGCTGTAATTGAGCGCGAGTGCGATCTATCTATCACTGCCTCGCTCTCACGTGAGACGCCGTGGAGCAGGTGCGATGGGCGTGTGTGTGTGTGTGTTTGTGAGTGCATTTGTTTGCGTGTGTTGGTTTGTCTGTGTGGGCGTGTGTTTGTGTGTGCCCGTGCACTCTTGTCCAACCATGTGTGAATTTTTTTTTTTTTTTTTTAGAAGTGTTTGTGCTTTTTGTCGATCCTTTTGTATCTAAGTGAGTGGTTGTATATTTGTGTGTTTGAAGGTGTAGGAATTCTGTCTGTGAATGTTTATGCTTGTGCTTGTGTGTGTGTGTGTGTGTGTGTGTATGTCCACATGTATACACAAACGCCACCAGACCCTGATGGTGGAGCAGACGGCAGTGGTGGTGTGTGAGTGTGTGTGTGTGTGTGTGTGTGTGTGTGTGTGTGTGTGTTTGGGGGGGTGGGGTGGCTGAGGTGACTAACAGCTCGGGGGTGTGTGGAGAGCCGTGCGCCGAGGGACGGCCCCACGTGCATGCCACCTCCTAACACTTTTCCAATTTGCCGTAATTAGGCCCCATACGGCCCTGGCTCTGTGATCCAGGAGACCCAGGAGGGAGCAGGCAGGGCCGGCTGGATAGGGTGGGTGGTGGGTGGAGGTGGAGAGGTGGTGAGAGGGTGGCGGCGGAGATGGAGACCCTGGGGTTGGACCTACCTCTCGTGCCCCTTTCTGGCCTGCATCAGCTGTGTTAACCCTCCCGTGACATCTAAACTCCTAATTCATTGCAACATTAACAGCATTGATTAACATATGCGCCGCTCGGCAGCCAATCCCCCCATGGTCTCTTTAACGGGCACCTTGATAACGGCAGAACGGCCGGTCAGAGGCCCCCACACATCACACACACACACACATACACACACACCATCAGGTCCATGACTATTACGGGTCTACTTTATAATTGGATGGGGGAGTGCGTGTTGTGGGGTGTGTGTGTGTGTCACAGATGATCCTTCATGAGACAGACTGGACACTGGTGCAGGTCCCTTTTCTGTCATTAAGTCAGTGTGATCTGAAACTCATTGGGATTCGGGGTGTGGTTGAGGCGGGGTTGTGGGGGGGGGGGGGGGGGGGGGCGCTGGGTGGCAGAGGGAGGGGCTATCCCACATGTGGCGAAGGCAGAATAAAGACTTGCAATATCGTCCCGTCCCCATCCACCGATAAAAGCAAAATAGCCCATAATATGCTAGTTCACCAAAAGATATAGATCAGTAACAGAGAAATAGGACATAAAAAATGAATTTATGACACTGGGGTGTTGCTGAATTTCTTAAGCTGACAATCAAAATCTGACTATCAATCGGAAAGCATGTTTGCCTTCCTCACCTCACCGAATCACTTTCTGTCAGGAATAAAGCAAATATTTTCTCTCTCTAATATACAGATAGTTGTAACACACAAAACTATGTGTGATTCAAACTCTCTTCAAACTCTTTGTTTGGGAAAGACATTTAAAGCTGCCTGGAAGAAAACACCACACACACACACACACACACACACACACACACACCACACACACACACACACACTTATACACACATGCTGCTGTTAACCAAACTGTGACTCAGATGTCGACTCCTTAACCAGCGGGCACAATTTGAAGCGGGGAGTTAAACACATCCCAATCTTTTACAAGAATGCACCCCCCCTCACACACACACACACGCACACACACACACACACACACACGCCCGTCGCTCTCCCTCCCACCCACTTCTCCACAGCGGTGCCTGAGCCATTAGAGGAAGATGACTGC
>PYXC01002021.1:710000-807500 GCA_015244755.2 Tenualosa ilisha
AGTCACACATTGCTCAAAGTGACGCACTGTTCTCTGACACACTGATCACAGACACACACTGTTTAGAGACACACACTGCTCAGAGACACACACTGTAAACCTGAAACACTGCTCACAGACACACACTGTTCACTGGCACAACAGACACACAACTGCTCACTGACGCACACTGTTCACAGACACACACCGTTTACAGAGACACACGGCTCAATAACACGTACCTCTCACAGACACACACTGCTGACTGACACACAAAATTTTCAGTCACACACTGCTCACGCACACTGCTCACTAACACACCCTTCTCACAGACAAACACTCCTTGCACACCAGCTATCTGTGGTCGGCTCGGCTGGGCTCTCCCAGTGGACTCATATCTGCAGCCCACCTGCATATGCCAGAGACACAGCAGTGAGGCTCTGCAGAGCGCAGCACAGCACAGCACAGCATAACACACTCCCCACTGCCCCACACATTCCTTAGGGATGGAGGAAAATGTATTTATACAGCTTTCTATCCACCCCACGCAAACATGCGCACACACACACACACACACACACACGTGTGTGCTGTCGCACAGATGACACACACGCACATACGGACAGACTCTCACTCACATGCACACACACACACACACACACACACACACCACTCACTCATGTACACAGACAGACACACAAACACGTACCCACTCACTCACCCCCCTAACTTGCTGAACCATTGCCGCAGAGCTTATTGAACTTTGCATGCAATACAATAACCCTCTCTTTTCATCCCTAGTGTCCCACATCTATCAACCCACCTCCCACCCACTCACACGCATGCACACACACACACACACACGTGCACGCACACACACACACACACACACACACACACACACACACACACACACACACACACACACACACAATGCTGGCAGCTGCAGAACTTGGGTTCATTCCTTCCCTTTGTTTTGAGCAGCATCTTTGCATTTTTCTATTTTTTTTTCTGCTGATGATGCTACGTTGGGCTGTTTGTTTGAAATCTCTCGGCGCCTCCGCGGGAGAAACCTGCTGATGAAACCTGTCATCCTCCTAGGCGTCTATGCCACGCTCTTCACTAGGGCTATTACATGATCAACAGATTATTAATTAACTGGATCTGAATAACCATATTGTGTTTCTTATTCAAATAACTGGAATTAATAAAGACACGTTAGTCATTAAGCGATGAGAAATATAGCTAATCACTCGGGTTAATGCTACAGGTAATTTGTGGATCCCTCATCTTGAAAAATGTTTTTTCTTTCTTTCTTTCTTTCTTTCTTTGATTTGGACACCTCTTGCACTGCTCTAAAGGCAAAACACATACACACAGGGGACATGCATACTCTCTCTCTCTCATACATACACAAACACACACACACACACACACACATACAAAGGGGATCACAGGTGCATTGTGATTGCGGTCAAGCGGGCGGGAGAGTGGTCAAAAGCACTTCCCCGTTTTAATGAGCTGTCCCTACTGGCAGCATGAGAAGAGCAGCCCTCTGGGGGTCTCACTCTGCACCCTTGACCTCGCCAAGGTCAGAGGTCATGCTCAGCTGCACATGTGCGTTTGGAGGAGAGCTCTGGAGATGATGGGATGATATACTCTCCTTCCTCTTCATTATGGCAACATCAGACAGGGGCCAAGTGTGTGTGTGTGTGTGTGTGTGTGTGTGTGTGTATGCTTGTATAGGAAGATACTATGATTGTAAGTGTGTATGTATGTAGTGTGTGCAGATTTTGTGTGTGTGTGTGCGTGTGTGTGAGTGTGTAAGAAAGAGAGAGCGAGAGAGAGAGTGCACGTGTGTGTATATACGAGTGTATGTAGGATGATATATAGCCTATGTGTGTCCAGGGGTGTGTGTGTTAGAGTGTGTTGTGTGTGCATTACATGTGTTTCTTTATATCATGGTGTCTCAGTTTTTATCCATCTTATCATCTACTTTGCCCATCCTGAAAACATGTCTACTGAACTCTGACCTAAACATCTCACCACAAATATGAGGTTAGATGAGGTGAGGAGAGAAAGAGAGAGAGCGAGAGAGGGTGGGGGAGGGAGGCAGAGAAGGGAGAGCAGAGAGCAGAGGGATGGTAACTGTTGTGGTTGTCTCGAGAGAATGAATAATTGACTTGCTGGGTGGTGAAGACACCAAGCTCTGCTGGTTTGGCTCCACGTGAAAGCTCTGGTAGTTATGTTAGCTATATTAGCTCAGGTAGCTGTGTTAGCTCTGGTAACTCTATTAGCTCGTTAGCTGTGTTAACTCTGTTAGCTCTGTAGCTCTATTAGCTCTAGTAGTTCTGGTAGCTCTATGAGCTCGTTAGCTGTGTTAACTCTGTTAGCTCTGGTAGCTCTATTAGCTCTAGTAGTTCTGGTAGCTCTATTAGCTTGTTAGCTGTGTTAACTCTGTTAGCTCTATTAGCTCTGGTAGCTCTATTAGCTCGTTAGCTGTGTTAACTCTGTTAGCTCTGTTACCTGGGCCACTGGAGGAGTCTAGACTCTCCCAGGGCTTAGCACAAAGCCCCCACTGGCTCAAGAGCACGGTTCCACTCGGCTGCACAAGCACTTGGGCGCACTCACCACACACACTCACACATGGGGGAAGAATGGCATAGCTAAAAATAACGCACAGTTTTTTCTCTTTTTTTGGTGGGAGGGTGTAAGACATAAGGACTCTTTCTTTCCTTCTTTCTGTTGTTTCTTTCTCTCCATCTCTTACATGCTGGCTCCCTCTCTGTCTCCATTCATCCATCTCTGTCTCTCTCTTTCTCTTTCATCTCTTCTCTTTCTACCTCACTCTCTCTCTCTCTCTCTCTGTCTCTCTCTAGTCACCCTTGAAGGTCTTCTCAGCAGTATGATGCCACCCTTGATTTAGCACCAGATCTCTGCCAGCTCCACCAGGGAGAGCAGGTCACTGGTGCCAGCGGTACTGACGTGGATGATTACCTGACACCTCGGGCACGCTGGTGCCCTTGATCCCCCCCGCCCCAACCCCTACCTCCCATGGCGTGTGCCAGTCAAACATGTCTCCGTCAGCCAGGGACACAGGCGACTTGAGAAGACATCCGACAACAACACTCCTCTCTGTCTCTCCCTCTCTCTCTCTCTCTCTCTCTCTCACACACACAAACACACACACACACACACACATTGGCAGCGGGCACAACAGGCATGGCATCAAGCAAAGATAAAGCCTCAAAAGCCAGAGGTGGCAGAGAGGTCTGTGCCATGGCAATAGCATTGGCTTTAGCTTTGCCCAGTGCCCCACATGCGTAGCAGGTGATTTCCTAACCACATCAACAGGCAGCCGGTTGCCTGTGGTATTCACAGCTCAGCATGCATTCCCTGCATTGGCAGTGTGTTCAACAGGCAGGTGTGGAATCCACTCCAGCCGCCCTGAATTGAAAAGGAAACAAAAAAGCACTTGACACCCATCAATTCATCTGCATTGTAAATGAGGCAGGCTGCACTATTCTGGAGAGGGGTTTCTTTTCTTTTCCCCCGCTGATCTCCAATCAGTGCTGAGCGAAAACCACACGTACCACAAGTCCTCGTGGGCAACCTTAATTGACCCACTATCCCCAAAAGCACAACCCCAACCATCACACACACACACACACACACAGACACACACTAGAATGCATACTTTGACAGCATGATTATCACTGAAGTGTGTCTCGGGTTATTGACAATCATCCGCATTCATGGCAGACACCTCTCACACAAAAAAGAAGAGAGATGTGGCATTACTGCCATTACAGCCACCTCAAGTTTACGCCATTCTGTCCTTTCTGGCAAAGGGCTAGAGAGAGAGAGAGGGGTAGAGAGAGAAAGAGCGAGAGAAATAGAAAGAGTGTGAGGAGAGAGAGAAAGAGAGAGAGATGCTCGTGGAACATGAATGCCCTTTAATGATTTCCTGTTCTATTCACAGCCCATTCACTTGCTCCACTCCTCGACCGCACCCCCACACCCCCACCCCCACCCTCACACACACGTCCCCTTCTCTACCCCCAGCCCTCAGCCCCCTCCTCCTTCCTTCCCTCTCTCCTCCTCCAGTCCCCCCTCCACACACACACACACACACCTACTCCTCCTTTACCCCCAGTCCCCTCCTCCCTCCCTCCCTCCCTCCCTCTCTCTCCCCTCCCCTTCACGCCGTCTGTGTGGAGTTCATTACCCGGGTGTTCCACTTCTCCATGCGCTGAAGGGCTCTCCGGCTGAATAACCCTGAAGCGGCTCATTCAGACGCTGAATAAGGCTGCCCACCACCGTCCCCATCCCCGTCCCCATCCCCACCGCTGGAGCTGCACCTTAAGAAAACTCGCCACATGCTAAAACGGACAATAAAAAAGCCAAGTGATTTCCCTCTTTCTCTCTCTCTCTTTCTCTCCGTCCGTCCTCCTCTCTCCTACCCTCTCTTCTTTTAGCTTTCTCTCTCTCTCTTTCACCTTTGTCTTTTTTCATTCTCTGTCTCTCTCCTCTCTCTCTCTCTCTTTTGCCCTTGAAAGGAAAGCTATCTGCGATCAACAAATGGGCAATTAATCACACTAGTCGTCTCTCTCTCTCTCTCTCTCTCTCTCCTCTCTCTTCCTCCCTCTCTCTCTCTCTTCCTCTCTCTTTCTCTCTCCCAGCACTCCTCCTGTATGTGTGTTTTGAAAAGGCCAAACGTGACTGAGGTGCCAGGGGTGCAGGGCAGCAGTGCTGGGGATGTGCTGCAGATATGCAGCCCTCCCATCCGGTTCTGTGACCAATAGAACTATAATGATGTGTTCACTCAATGTTGTCTTCCTTTTCCTTTTTGGGGGGTGGGGGTGGAAAGGTGTGTGTGTGTGTGTGTGTGTGTGTGTGTGTATGTTTTGGGGGGAGATGGCTGGGGGCGTCAAAGAAAGACAGAACAAATGTATGTAGTGTGTGTTAAGGTGAAGGTTTGGGAGTGTGTGTCAGTGTGTTAAGAGAGAGAGAGGGGGGGTTGTTCTATTATTTCCAAAGCTGAATTATCATGGGGGGAATGTGTGTATGTGATGGGGGGGATCAGAGTGGAGCATCGAGTTGGGGTGGTGGTTATTCTCATCATAGGGGATAGGGGGCATTTTTTTATTTGGAATCTAGATTTAATTTAGTTGCCGATGTTGCTATCAGTGGCGAACAAGCTGGCAGAGCCAGCGGTCTGACGGTCTCTGATAAGCCCAGCGCTCACAGCTAAGCCTGATTAGTGCTGGCCCTAAAAAGGCTTTGTTAGGAGAGGCAAATAGACTGTGGCACGGCAGCCTGGGAGTGCGCTGATATCAAGAATCACAGACCAAGCCCTTGCCACCCCCCCCACCACACACACACACACACACACACACACACACACACACCCTCCATCCATCCACCCGGCGCGTCCCCTTTCGCTCCTGCCCCCCTCCCGCACCCGAGCAATACAACACCCAACCCCCCCCCCTTCCCCCCCACACACACACCCATCTATCCATCCACACACACACACCCTATACTCTAGTTGTGGCTTTACAGTGCACTTGACTGAAGCGCAGTAAGTGTGTGAGAGTGTATGGATGTTTGAGTGTGTAAATATGACTGTATGTCTGTAGGTTTGCATACATGTATGTGCGTGAACGTGTGTGTGAATTTCCCTGCGTATGTGTGCATATGTATGTTTGTGTATATGAGTGTGTGTGTGTGTGTGTGTGTGTGTGTGCATGTCTCTCTGTGTGTGTATGTACATAAAAAGTAGTTTACAAGCAGATTGACTGCTTGTCAATGATTGCAATTCTGGGAGCATGTGAGTTAACTGTCTGTGCATTTGTGTGTGTGTGTGTGTGTGTGTGTGTGTGTGTGTGTGTGTGTGTGTGTGTGTGTGTGTGTGAGCTCGCATGTGGATGTGTGCACGCAATTGTCCTCTCCTCTCTCAGCCCCCATAATAATGAGGAGTGGTGAACGCAGTGGCTCACGCTAAGGCTAGCTTTATCTGTTGCAGGACTCCTAGTCTCCCAGCTCATCTGAAGAGCAGTGGGAAGCAACAGCACAAAATGGGGACTCTTCTCTCATTCCACCTTTTTTTTTGCCCCTCATCTCTCACTCTCTTCCCCCCCCTCTCTCACTCTCTCTGAGGCTCTCACTCCTGTTCTCTTGCACCCATCTCTCCTCCTCTCTGTCCCTCTCTCTCTCTCTTTCTCTCTCTCTCTCTCTCTCTCTCTCTCTCTGTCTTTCTCTCCCTCTGGCAGTGTCGACTCATAGCTGCTGCATTCTCTCTCTAATATATTCCTGGAGCCCAGTGGAAGGCGCTCTGTTCTTAGCCCACTCCACAGGTTCTCTTTGTTCTAGTAGACAGTGATGAATATCCCCCCCTCCCTCACTAAGACTTCCCCCAGAACACCCACCTCCTCCTCCTCCTCCTCCTCACTCCTTCTTGTACCCCAACCCCCCCAAAACCAGGCCCCAGAGCTGGGGGGACGCCTTTGTTCGTTCACTCCCCATTATCGTAGCGCTTCCACCAAGCTTTCGATTCATATGCGCATACTGATGGCAGGTTGTTAAGACAAAAAAATATGGATATCAGGCAAAAGCAGAAAGGGGCAAATATGAGGAACCAGTTGATCAGTTTAAGAGTATTTTTTTGGGCCAAAGAAATGGTGATGTACTTTTCACTGACAAAAGATACAGTTTGGGGAAAAAAAATATATTGTCCAGCAAACGTATATTTCTGCAGTGTAGTATAATGTAATGTGTTAGTTATTTGTTTACAAAATGAAAACATTTGAATATACAAAAGAGTCTAAATTCCAATTACAGCAAATCAATTTCCACTGTGAAAAATGACCTTGGTATTTCAAACAAATAAACACCTACCTTACAAATAACAATCCACAATGGATGCCTGCCTCAGTCACATCAAAACCAAGACAACACAATGTTGCTGTTTGTCATCTTGTCCTGTTTCAGCTTCACGGACCACACTTTTCAAACAGCATTATTCTTAAAGACAAATTATGCAGCTTTGTTTAGGCTCTGATTTGCACATATGTTCCCCCTAGTAATTTGAACGCCCCTGCGGCGATGCGACTTTTTTTGTTTGTTTGTCACCTATCACGTATGGCGTGCATGTTAACTGCACAGTGTCTTCTTCTTCTTCCTGGGGTATTTTTTTTTATTTCATTTGAAGGTGTTTGACATTAATATCTCTCAGCCGAGGTGATACGTTTTGCACCTCAAAGACACTTGACAGCTTCCACCGTCAAAACAATGCCCTTGCACAACAAAGAGAGAGTGGTAGAGACCAGGAAAGAAAAGGGGTCAATGTATCACTTCATAGGGCTAAGGAAAGGCAACCAGCATTCCTACCCAATTATTATGACATTTTGACAGGCATGCAAATACTAGTGCAGGATTTTTCAAAATTTTGCAGTCAGATGCATATTTTCAAATAACATGTGGTCTTTTTCATAACAAGCTCAGAGAAAGAGAGAGAGAGAGAGATGACAAACTTTGACATGGAACAGAGGGAAACAAAAAAGAGAGAAGAGGAAGAAGATGAAGAAGAGAACGGAGAACAGATGCTTACTCCAGCAGAGACACTCAGGGGAATCAAACAACTATGTGTCGCCAGGGAGCGACACACATCTTTCTGTGTGTGGCGGTCCCAGGTGAATCTAGGGGCACAGCCTGGCCCCCCTCTGCACTCGCGACATTCACGCACACACACACAGTCGCACACAGAGACAGACACACACATATGCACACACATACCCCCCCCCCAAACACACATACACACTCACATAGAAATACAGATTCACACAAACATATGTAACGAACCATATAGCACTCTGGGGCAAGCTGCGCTGTGATGCCGACATGTAAGGACACTGTATAAGAAGAATATTCTAGAGGAAACTCCCACGGCTGCTGCACCTCTTTCTGAGCGCTGGCCATGACTCAGCAAAAACTTTTTCACACAACATAGTCATCCTATTTCTGTAACCGTCCTATTTCTGTAAACAAACACATACACCCACACACACACACACACACACACACACACAAACACACACACACACATACACATACTAAAAGCATGAAATAACTGTGCAAATACTCTGTGATAATGCATCCGTGTGTGTGCGTGTGTGTTTCTATGTCTGTGGCAATGAGCCAGGCAGCAGTGAGCTGTCAGACAGTCAATGCAAGCCACACACAGACACACACACACACATACACGCACAAACACACACACCTCCAGCACATACCGACTCTCAGGAGGAGGCCCCGGCCCTGGAGGCCCCCACTGCAGCTGCACGCCAGGCCCCCATGGAGAGGCCTTGTGTCCCAGCCGCACGTCCCAACCGAGGCCCAGGTCTCTACCGGGGCCTCCAGGCCAGCACACTCCCGCAGGGAACAGGAAGGACACAGATGCCTCCGGAGCACCACAACCCCCCCTCGGGCCATCGTGCCCACCCTCCCATGGGGGGTGGGGGGGAACAACACAGCCTGCTTCTGGGACCCCCACAGCCACAACAAAGACGGCAGCCGTCCGGAAAACCCCTGAGTCCGTCCGACGGAAGTAACACAGCAAATGTGAAACCTGTGCGTAGCACACAACTGTTCTGAGATCAGTCCATCCGCTCCAATAACACACTGCCCATTAAGTGCTTGCAAGTTGGCCACCTGGCTTAAGAGAGACTCTCGCTGCACTGAAGCACATAATAATCATAATCATGATGTCCACTGATCTTAGCGCAGTGTTACATTATTTCCCTTATGAGTGATTATGGCAGTCAGAGTCGTGGCTCGGCCAGGGGTATTGCTTTCTGCACCTTCCCAGCACTGAATATGAATGAGGCCGTAAATCCTCTGTTCTTAACAGAGACAAGCATAAGAATAGATATGCAAAGTCACACTCAGACACAGGAGTACATTTACTTACACCACATACACAATGTACACACACACACATACACACACACACACCCACACACACACACACACACACACACACACACAGAAAGACATCTCAACCGTCTAGGGAGGTGTTGCTCATCCCGTCTCAGGTGCGTGGTGAAAATTTCGGTTCAGATCTCCGTGACAACGGCGGCAGAAGTGTTCAAACTTGCGAGGTAGTTCTTGGGGGAGCCGACAGGTCCTAATGACAGCCTTAACCCTCCACCGCACACTCACTGTGTTCTCACACTTCGCCGCCTCACAGGGGAGGGCACTCTCTCTTTTTTCTTTCTTTCTCTCTTTCTCCCTCTCTCTCTGTGTCTCTCTGACACCTCTCCTCTTTGTCGTCTCCCTCTGTTATTCCCTCAATCCCATCACCATTCCTCACCCTTCTCTTTTTTCCCCTTTCTCTCGCAGTGACTTGTTTGCATACGCATCTGTGCCTCAATCTCCTCTCTTTCTCTCTCTCTCTCTGTCTCTCTTCTTCTCATTCTCTCCGTATTCTTTAAATAACATTGGCAGGGAGAACACGAACAAGATCGTGCACCACATCGAACAAATGCTTATGTTCATTACAATAAATCTACACATTAAGTGCTGTTTTTTGTTTTGTTTTGTTTTTTTTATCAGTGAAGATTTGAATTTGTAATTAGACAATAACTGCGAGCTAGCCTTTGTGGACACTGTTTTCTATTCAAGTGACATCTGGGTTTTCACATCAGTACATTTGTCTGTAGGTTAGACCCACAAAGCTTTGGTATCTCTGCAAAAAAATGCATTGTGTGTGCAACAAGCTGCCTCGATTTGACTAATTATTTGTGCGATTGCCAACTGGAAAAAGGGGGTATCGTGTGGTTTGGTGGATCTTCAAAGCCACACATCCCTCAAGCAGAAGCGATGTGCGGAGACCTCCTCTTGAACCCAGTGACTTCCCTCCGTTAAAAAAAGAAAAAAAAATCACGACGGTTTGATGTACACATTTGTTTAATTGAACAAGCTGTGCGAACAAAGAGGAGATCAATTGTTGATTTTAATAAGACATTGTTCACGGGCCTCTCCGTATTTAATTTGAAGGCGACGGGCGAAGAGAGAGTGTGAGAAAGAGCGTGATAATTCGGCACCGCGCCATTATGCCAAGCCCTCCTGGGCTGAAACTAATTGGCAGAGGATTAGCGTTTGGAGAAACAGAACGACCTCGAGCACTTCTCCCGCTCTCCCGAGTATCAGTGGCCGGCTAAAAGCGCAGAACAGCCCCATTTGTCCAATTTGGAGGACTACCCACCATTTCACGTAGATATCTCTCTTTCATTGGAGAGCTATCTGCCTCGCAGAAATCATTTAAATGGACTCGAATAATTAGACATCAAAACGTGATCTCCCTCTCGAATCGGAGTTGATTTGATACTGGCTAGGTTACTCATCATGTGCTTATGCCTACAATATATCACGTTAGCCAATGGCAGGATGATGCTTCAATCCTCAGTAATATAAGCACTTTGTGTGTGTTTGTGCGTGTGTGTATCCGTGCATGCGTGTATGTGAGTGGGTTTGTGTGTGTACATATGTGTGTGTTCGTGTAAGTAGGTTTGTGTGAGTGTGCGTGTGTGTACGTATGTGTGTGTTCGTGTAAGTAGGTTTGTGTGAGTGTGCGCGTGTGTATGTATGTGTGTGTTCGTGGAAGTGGGTTTGTGTGCATGTGTGTCTGTGTATATGTGTGTGTTTGTGTAAGTGAGTTTGTGTGTGTGTGTGCGTTTGTGTAGGTGGGTTTGTGTGTGTGTGTGTGTGTGTGTGTGTGTGTGTGTGTGTGTGTGTGTGTGTGTGTGTGTGTGTGTGGTGAAGCACACTAGTAGCTGGGATGAAGATGACCAAAATCAACAGGCCAATCAACAGGACATTATCAGAATTATACACTGAATCCTCCTTTCCACTCTCATCAGCCCAGAAGGACTGGAGTTCATTTAAGGTTTTGTCCACAAGTGTAACATTACTGGATACTGGATACAATTTCACCACCATATTATGCTCACTGTGAGACCCTCTGTACTAAACTTGGCCCCAATTTTCATTTTGATTATGTGGCTCACTGTGAAAGATACAGGGGCTCAAAATGACCTCAGAGCTTTTGAAGAAAACATTCTGCTCATGGGGGGGACGATTCAAAATTTCAGAAAGACCAGTAGTGGTTCTGGACTCGGTCAAATACCTGTTTAAAAAAAACAAAAAAATACAGATTTCATAAGTTCACGCTGCATAATAGGTAACTTGGACTTAAAGCGGTTTTGCTAAATGAATATGGTTGACTTGAGAGTTCCATTGAGGTTGGTGTGCAGGTTTCTGAGGCACCCAAAGAATGTCATACAAACAAGGAAAACATCTTCACACAAACACACACACACACACACACACACACACACACACACACACACACATACATGCCAGAGAACAATGATTATTAGAAAAACATTAATGCACATGCAAAGTTGCCTCTTCCTCCACCGGTGAGATGCTCCTCTCCACCAAACAGCTGTTCACCGACGGCCTAACTTCATTTAAGTGCGAAGAAATATGTTTTTAATTATCTGACCACCTGGGGGGCTGATGGACCCTGCAAGCTTTTGCATGGAACAGATGCAGTCATTCTCCTTAATTAAGTTTGATTTCTCACTGACAAATGAAAAGAGCAACTCCCCTCCTTCTCCCAACCCCCAACCACCCTCAACCACCACACTCCCCACCCCCCAAACTCCCCAACCACTCCTGGACTCACAGGTATGAGCCGACAGTTCTGAACACGCTGTCAAAACCGTTCTGATTTAATCACTGATTTTGTCACTTCATGCGTATCACCATTATGGGATAATTGTCCCATGGACAAACTTATGTTGCTTCCTGCTGAAAACAGGATACAGGCAAATAGCTTCTCTTCTCTTTGAGAGAGGTTACCAAAACCCTACACAGAAAGGGGCCAAGCATGTTTTTTTATGTGGGGAGATAAGCTGCTTACCTAAAACATAAAAAGGGTTTTCAAAATTGGGCATTTCAAAGGGGGAAACAGGAGAAAGAGAGATGGTAATGTCAGACAGGAGTGAAAGACAAAGAGAGAACCAGTGAAGAAAGAAATGGAGTGATGGGAGAGAAAGAAAAAAAAAGAAAGGAAAGGGAGTCAGCGCCCCTACAGAAATGGGAGACAGTGTTTGGAAAGGAGGTGCCATTTACAGGTGGAGGGAAAGTCTTGTCTTGAATGCTGAGAGGCGTGATGTTGTGTCACTCGATGACAGGCACTCATCCAAAGGCAGCCGCCGCTGAACGATTTGACCTTCACAATCCCTTCAGGCACCTGGATGAAGTCAACACACAAGTGTATTTTCTCTCTCTCTCTCTCTGTCTGTCTGTCTTTCCCCCTTCCCTCTTTCCCCTTCTCCAGCACCTTTAGGAAGAAAAATGAGAGGCCCCAACACTGCAATCACAAAAGCTTTGAACTATCACTCTGTCAACCCAAACAGTCCCCGCAGCGGCTCCCCAAACAACAACCTATCATTCGCCTATCATTGATGCTAGGTTCCTAGCCGTACAGTTTGCATAATACTGCTTTTAAAACCAGGCATTGCTCCAATTCTCCAGATATGCTGTCCTGTAATCAGTCAAACATCCTTCTTGCCGTTTCCTGGGCTGAAGTGGACAGGGTTGACAAAGCATGTTAAAAGTATGCAAATAAGGACCTTAAAAATCTCCACGGCACTTGGGTCCTTCAGTTGAATGCGAATGATTATTAATTCAAAGTTTTAATCTCAAGGCATAAGGGGAAAAATATTCAAGACCCCACTCTGTGGTCAGAATGTTGATTGGATTTTTTTTTCAACTCCCCTCAAAATAGCATTAGCTGTCCCCCCCATGAAAAAAATTTCACATTAGCAAAATAATAACCCTGTGTCATGGGTCGATTCTTTTTCTTTTTTGCATATTAGATCAACCAAGTGAGAAATTGGAGAGAAACTGTGCGAGTGTATTTTTTCGACTGTTGCACGTTGATAATGAAGCGGAGCGTTAATCCGCCGTTTTTCGTTCGCTGGTCTGAGGTTAAGACGCAGGAGAAGGGGGAAGGAGGAGGCGCAGCCGGGCATCTCAGAAGGTCACGCGCCCGCCTGGCACCGGTTCACCCAGAGTCAATATCAACCCCCCTCCCACTACAAACACAACTTCTAATGATGGTGCCTCACACACACACAGCTTAAGTGGGCAAAGGCAAGCAAAGATGAGGACGTTTTATGCTTATTTATGGTCATGTGCGTATATGCTGAATATGTGAGTGTGTGTGTGTGTGTGTGTGGGGGGGGTTGGCGGAAAGGGAGGTGGAGGGGTACTAATAATGAGAGCTGGAAAGGCTGAACTGGGTGTCGTAAATCGAGACATCTTGCTCACAGAGGGAGATGAAGGCACCACCTGTCAATCGCAGTTATGGTAAATCAACAGCACTCTGACACAATAGTGTGGTGTATCTGACAACCAATGATGGATGAGTGTTTGTCTCCAGGGCTCCTCTACGTTCCAGCTCAGGAGGCTACAGGGAATGGGGAGGAATGTGCACGCCTAACAGCTGTGTGTGTGCTGATGTGTGTGTGCGTGTAGGTTTTCCTGTCAAATAAAGGTTCTTGTTAACATATATTCTGCCTCTTTGTTTCACAGGCAAAACGCAGGAGTGCCACCCCCCACCACAGACAGAATCACTCTTTTTTTTTACTCCTCTCTCTCTCACACACACACACACACACACACACACACACATGCACACACACAGACATATACACACTCAGTAACACAGACACAGCAACGCTTTCTGAGGAGCTCCTTTCAATTTTTGTCTGCGTAGGCCAGCACATGAGTAGAATACATGAAAAGCATATGAGCAATAAAAGAAAATCTATCACCACCAACCGGAACGTGAACTTAAATTTTGAGCCTCTAGCAGAAGCAGGCCTTTAAATCATGAAATCATTTCATCTACCGAGAGAGAGAGAGAGAGAGAGAGAGAGAGAGAGTTGGCGGGAGGGCGAGAGAAGGGTACAGAGAATGCGTGCGCATGAGAGAGAGAGATGGGGGGGGGGGGGGGGGGGTGTCCTGGGAAGAAAAAAAAAACCTGCTGCGGAGACAGAAAGTTTCCTGTGCCTCTGCTGATTTTTTTTTTCCTGGGGACAGATCCCCCGGCCTCCTCAGAGAATCCCTGGGATTAACCGCTTAATTCGGCTCAGCAAACAAACCGCTGCACCCCTGCTCGTCGAGTCCTAATCAGTGTGCTCCTTTCTCGCCATGTTCCCTTTCCTTTTCGGTGAGCGAAAGACAACTCAGTTAAGCTCATTGTTTACCTAATTGTTCGGCTAATTATATTCTGGTGTCAGCCGAAGCCTCTTTGCGTTGTTTAGGCTTGAGATGGAGTCTGGTATGATATGGCATTTGGGGGAGGGGGGGGCTGGAAGGGTGGAGGACCCCCAGAGACAACAGGGCGAGACACAACCGCTGTGTCATGCCGAGATTCAAATCGCCTCCATTTCTCGCACCAACCACCAACCAACACCTCCCCTCCAACACACACACACACACACACAACCACACACCACCTTCACACACTGAAAAAAAAATCTGAATTGTATTGGAGCACATCGATGCAGGAGACATGGGAGCAAGCTGTGACCCAAATAGCAAACTCAATAATCTTCTGAAACAGATTCTAGCTAGTAGAGAGAGAAAAAGAGAGAGAGAAAAAAAGAAAGAAAGAAAGAA
Organism: Tenualosa ilisha; assembly: GCA_015244755.2. Classification (NCBI taxonomy): domain Eukaryota; kingdom Metazoa; phylum Chordata; class Actinopteri; order Clupeiformes; family Clupeidae; genus Tenualosa; species Tenualosa ilisha. The sequence continues at coordinate 724,740 of PYXC01002021.1, forward strand.
GAAGACAAAGAAAAAAAATAGAAAAGAAAACTTCACTCACTAAAAATACTACGGGGATTGTTGCACAGGAGCCAAGAGGAGTGGAACAACAACAACAATAACAACAATGACAACACCACTAGCAGGAAAACAACAGTTCTTTTAAAACAAGAACTCAACCAGGAATTAAGACGGTGCCAAGATGACGAGAAAGGTGAAATTAACAAATGGCGGATGGAGGCTGATGTTTTGACAATCCGCAAAAAAGTAGGCTAATTCAGGCTCAACTCCTAGATGAGTATTCCTCCAAGTATTTGCACTGTAATTTCAAAACACTACTAAGCCTTGGCAAACAAAATCTCTAAAGACAAACCTACAAAGAAATATATACGTATTTCAACCCAAAATGATATTATCGTCCTCCTCCCAGTGAGACCATGACTGTCAGCTATCCTAATTTCCAGCTGAAAGACAGGCACACTTATATTAGCACTCCTGAGTGTATTGTTAAAATCATACTGGATTGACAGCAGGGTACTGATAATAACCTTGATTTAGAACAGCATAAAGAACCAAAAATGGTTCCTCAAGAAGTTCTTCTCCATGTTCTCCTTCTCTCGTTGAGTGCTTGCTGAGTTAATGAGAAATGTCGAGTTGTGAACTCAGGGAACCTGGGAAAACAAACGTCTGTTTTAGCAGGTCACCAGCCATGTCTAAGGCAAAGAAATCTGTTTCAGCTCTGTTATAGGGCTTCCTTTAACCTAATTAAACCACACTCCCATCTGGACTCCTCCCTCCGCCCCTATCAGAGAGCTCTCCCCATCCTCATCCTCCCTCTCCTCATCAGCTAACAAACAAACAAACAAACAAACAACAAAAAAAAGGCACATATATTGGCTGGGGAAAAAAAAAAAACATAACAAGGACACGCAAACTTTTCCGCACTGCTCACCCTTGAAGAAGATATCAACATCTGAGAGTTTGGGGGATGAAATAAATTAACGACCACAAGAGTGGGTAATTAAGTAAACTCAGGAAATCATGCACACATGCACACACACTTCACATGTGGAGCCCTCTTAACACACATATGTAGACACATAAGGATGTACCCCCGCCCCCACTCTCTCTCTCACACACACACACTGTTTGCACAAGTGTGTGAATACACAGCAACCTCACAACCCCAAACTACACACACAAACACATACACTCAAAAATACACACACACACACACACACACACACACACGCATGGAGCCTAGCCCAAAAGCAGCTGTCAGGCCCTGGGAAGCCATGCTGGGGGAGAGCGCTTGTGCATCTCAGGTACCCCCGGCAGACACACCACAGCCGCGCTAATTGCAGTAATGACTGCAGCACAGATGCTAATTAAGGCGGCAAGAGGGCCGGCGGTCCGCCAAACAGGGGCCGCTCACTGACAGGGCCCTGACAGCACACACACGCACACGCGCACACACACACACACACACACACACACACACAAACACAGGCGAACGCTAACAAAGACATAACTCGCACTGACAAAAAACAAACCAAAAAAAGACAACAACAACTCTGGGAAAAGAGGATGATGAGGTGGAAAGGGGAGGAAGAAAAAACAAATAGTCAAGAGTAAATATCTTCTCCGTTCCCAACACTGACCATATGGCATCCAAGTAATTATAGAAGCACTTTTCCCCCTCTTCACCCTCTCTCTTTGTGAAGTTGAGTGTGTGGTCAGATAGGCTTGCGGCATGTTTATCAGGCATAGGCTAATGAACAGGTTCATGGGAGAATGTTGGGCATGCAGGAAGCGCATCATTCGGCTTAGTTAGCATGCTATTTACATGCATAGCATGTTAACATGCTAATATTCCCTGTCTCTTGTGAGCCTGACATGAGAGATTGTGCGCTAGAAGGGTTAGGTTAAAGATGCTGTGAGCATTTTTTGCAAGTTAGCCAGAATTCTAGCTGTTGAAGTCAAATATGCTTCACAGTAATAAGAAAAGAAATTATTGGATGAGAGAGGTGCCCGTGTTTTTAGAAGTTACTCATTGGTTAATGCAGTCAGGCTATGTTGAAATTATAGCAGCTGAGCTGATCCTAAAGCCCAGGAGAGCTCCAAAGACAATTTGGGTCTATTTCCGTAACGTCTGCATCAGGACATAAAAGCCAGCCCGCTTATGCGCTCTCCAAAAAAAAAAAAAAAAAAAAAAACGAAAAAAAAAGACACTCAGTTACAGTACAGCCATTCTCAGCCCAGTAGGTGCAGCAGAGTCTAAGCACATGTTTATCCCCCATAAGCTAATAACTGAGGCCAGTGTCTTTCTTACCGCCCATAGGGCCCTGCTTTATCAACAAAGGCACACTCCAAATGGACTTTTCAAGACAAATCAAAGGACAATAGCTTTGGATCAGCTCGCTTGCATGAAGACTCTGATGCACGTTCACAGTGGCTCTTATCCCATGGGGCTTTAGGTTTTAAAAGTGTCACGCCGCGGAAAGAAAAAAAAAAAAAAACAATTTAAGGACACTGGCGATTAAGTGGTTCAAGTAGCGTTTAATTACATATAGGAAGGGGGAGATTCCGAGCTAATTAAAGGCCCATTAACGGCAGGCAATCCCAATTAACATCAAATACAAATTTAACAGATAAGGAGTTCTGCAAGTCACTTGCACGTTCCTTGCACACTGTATTTTTTTTTTTCAATCCTCTAATATTTGCAAAGCAGTGCACATTACCTATCATAACAGGTTTAATTAACAGAACTGACCTAGACTACATGCGTGGAGGGCAAATGCCACTACCATTCTAACTGCCCTGACACACACATACACACACCCACAAACTCACTGTTCTTCAGAAAGGTGAGCCAGTATACTGGGCCACCTTGTTGTCATGTGTTGTATTCAATGTAAAACATACGACCATGCATTCCTGTTGCTTCTGCAGACTATAATGTTTACAAGGACTGAGGGGGATTCATTAGGTGTCAGCTGTCAGCAGTTTTCACAGTAAAACCCAGACATGCCTGGATTATGGGGCCACAGAGCAGGAGAGAGAGGAATGGAGACTCGGTTTTATCAACTTGTATTATTATAATGCATCATGTTTAGATGAGCTTCCATACCTGAGGAGCAGAGAGGTCACAGGCTCTTGAGTGGCATATACTAGGTGTTTCAAGCCTAGAGCCTGGAGAAAAACCATGATGGATTACAAAAACACTTCCCATGTAAGCCAGTGATGGCATGCACTTATGTATTCCTATGTAAGCAGTTTTAAAATGTAACTTATATGTGTACCTTGTGAATCTTGAGGGGAAACAGGCTGACATATCAGTATGAGGCAAAAAAAAATGAAAAAAATAAAGCCAAGAAGAGAAACCATGATTCACAGTCATTAGTTTCTACTGGGAAGTACAAAATCAAAGTACACAGGAAGAACTTGTGGAGCAACAGCAGACTTGAGAGAATCGTACAGATGGGTAAACGAATGCATGGATGCAAGGAAGAGAAGTCTAAACTTTCTGAATTCTACCTAAAAAAGAGTCGGAGAGAGAGAGAGAGAGAGAGAGGGAGAGAGTCTGAAACTCACTAGTTAATTTGCTGAGACAAGAAATTTTTAAGGGCTCATTAGAGCTGCATTCATAGACCACGCAGATAGAGGGAGGAAGAGACAGAAAGAGAGAGAAAGTAGGAATGAGAGAGATAGAGAGAGAAAAAGAGAGTGAGAGAGTCTTTGACTCAGCTGGTGGTAGCTCAGTCCAGCTCTCCATTTTCTCCTTCCTTTTCTCCTCCACCATCCTTTCTCCTAGTGACATGTGAGACAGGGCTGCTGTTAATTAACTTAATCATCCTCTCCAACCTCTTTCACTCCCTCTCACTCTCTCTCTCTCTCTCTCTCTCTCACACACACACACACACACACAGACAACAGCTGAGCACACTCCCAAAACGAAGGGAACGAGAACACTTCATCAGAAAGGAAGGGGGTTGGAGGAGAGAGAATGAGAGAAGGAAAGAAAGATAGACAGAGAAAGAGGAGGAGAAAGAAAGAAAGAGAGAGAGCTACAGGCAGATCTGATCTGAGAAAAAGTTTCTTCCCCTCCTTCATCTCCTCTCTCTCTCCCTCTTTCTCTCTCTCTCCTCCAGCTTCCTAGTGCTCTGTGCCTACTTTAAGGCATCTCGAGCCGAGTGCGGCCTACAGAGATTACCAGTGTTTTTTATTTATTTCCGGAGGTAGCGGCGGCATGTGAAAACGCAGCAGGGGGCCTGGCTTCAATCAGCCCAACTAGTGCTTGGAGACAAGGACTCTGTTTCTCTGCTTGGCCAAGCACTTAAAAAAAAGAGAGTGAACGGCAGAGGGGGGGGGAGAAAACACTTTATAAACGACTAAATGGATTAACCGTCACACTTTATTTTTGAGCGGGAGGCTCCAGCAATGAAAGTGTGTGTTCTCTTAGATGTGTGTGTCCGTAGTGTGTGTGTGTGTGTGTGTGTGTGTGAGTTTGTGTGAGGGTGGCTTCAGTGCATGGGTGGGTGTGGGAGTAGTGGTGGGGGGGAGGGTGTGTGTGTGTGTGTGTGTGTGTGTGTGAGTGTGTGTGTGTGTTTCGGCCAACCAACATAGAACCAATATGTATGGAAAAGACTGCCATTAAGTCATCCCCAATCCTGCATGTTAGCTTTATGCCCTTCATCTTCTGCAGGGCTGTGTGTGTGGCGTCAGGGGCTGAGAGAGAGAGAGAGATGCTTTGATCCGGCTGGGCTGTGTGGCCATAGCTTCGCCTCGTCTGTCTCGGCACTGACACACACACGCAGTGACATCAACACACTCTCTCATGGCTGAGGAGGTCAAAACCGGGGACAGGCTTCAAAAACAGGTCACAGAACTGGACGTGTGTGTATGTGTGTGTGTGTGTGTGTGTGTGTGTGTCTGTGTCTGTGTTTGTGTACATGTCTGGGGAATTAGAGATGCTAGGCTGGCCACACAGAAGGAAAAGGGATACAGATGTCCACTGTCCCACGCCTCTCAGGGGACAATAGTGTCCACTGCTGAGGCATACTATCCCCCCCCCACACACACACACACACACACACTTACACATACAGCCCACACCCCCTCTAAGCACATCACCAAGAGACTCCACAGAGACATCTCTACACTGCCCGCCCGCTTTGGTTAACTTAATGGCTCAACAAGGCGATTTAGCTGTATGCAGTCTGGGGAATAGGTCCATAATGGATGATGGGTATCTCTCTCTCTCACACATACACATACACACTCTCTCTCAATCTGACTGCACTTATATACCCTATATTGGTTCTGGTGTTGGCAATGTAGCCCGCCAGGCCCACACACAAGTGAATGGTTGATTTGAACATATTTGAATTTTATAGGTCCCTGGGCCAGATTAGATTAAGTGTAAGCACAATGCTTACCGACAGTAGCTCTTTACTACCTACTACTTGAATAATCCCAATCCTGATATACTTCTCAGAGTGTAACAGTCATTTTATACCGCCGAATAGTCTTGTCAGCTTTGGGCGATGGAGGGAACTGGAGAGGAGGAATGGCGATGGTGTGGTGTGGTGTGGGGGGGAATCGACGCTCTGTTGTTGGAAAGGACACAAAGAGCAGGACAAGGCTGAGTTCCAAGGGCCAGACAGAGAACGGCGGAAAGTCCCGGTGCCAGCGCATTAATCTTACTGCGTTAGCATCCGCCACCGGCAGCAGCGTCACCCAATCTGTCCGCAGCCAACAGATTCATCATCCACGCAACTGATTAGGACAACAATACTTGTTATGCTATAAAACTTATCATCGTAAAGTTAGCCGTCATCCATCTTCCTTTAAGCAGACGAGCTGCACCAAGAAATAAAAATGCTACTTTGCTATGTAAGTTTTTCCCCTTATGCAGTGAATTGATGGCATCTTCTGCTTTATTGTTGTTGTATTATGTAGTAACGCATCTCGTTTGGAGATGGCGCTTTGAAGTTCTCTCTCATGCTCGATGTAAATTAAAATTAGTCGAACTTTTTTGCTTCGCAATGCAGCCATGAAAAATTGCATCCAAGCAACGGTCCAACAAAGCTGATTATTCCAACTGTGGCTCGCCATATCCAGCCGTAGGTGTTATTAAAAATCTGTTGCGCCTATATGCATGCACTAGGAAAGCAGGCTGACACGAGGAGAAGACTAACTCGCTGACTCAAAGTGACAGTCAGGGGGGCAGTTACCCCAGACGGACCGCCAGTCAGCCAATGGCAGAGTGACAAGCGCTCATTTCAGCCACTGGGCTCTCTCTCACACATACACTTGCCCGAGGCACCCCACTTTCTGCTGTCATTGGAACGTCTCTCTCTTTCTCTTTCTCTTTCTCTCTCTCTCTCTCTCTCTCTCTCCCTCTAATTTTACAGAACTGATAATCCTCCCCGGATTAGTGTTTTTTTTCCTTTCCAAAACCGAAGCTGTCAAAGATTCCGACCCTAGAGATTATTTTTTTCTATGTGGTTTAGTAATTTAGCAGTCTGCATACAGTGTGCAGCCGAAATAACTGGATGTTGATGCCCTGCGTCTCACTGCATCAAATTACTCCTGCAGTTGACTGTAGAAGCCTTCTGTGTTGCAACAAATAACTTGCCTGCAATGCATCCATCCAAATGTTTGTGCTCGCAGAACAACAGTGCTGTTCCATTAGGCCATCAATCAGAACTTTTTGTCTCTTTTGCTAATAGTTTGTGTGTTGATGATTGAGAGTCAAAAATGTTGCAAAGAACTACTTGTTACACTGTGATGGCAATAATTTCCTATTAATATGGTAATTGGAATATACAATCTACCTTGTTTATAATGCAAACTACTCTTCTGCATGCAGCAGTAACATCTGTGAAATGAATACACAAATCTGAAGCACAGGAAGTGAAGTGATCTCAGATGCTCCTGCTGATGACGTGCATTTACTGTACTTTCCAACAGCCCAATGGAGATAGGCTAAGTGTATGTTTGCCTGTGATGTTTCTGTGTGTGTGTGTGTGTGTGTGTGTGTGTGTGTGTGTGTGTGTGTGTGTGAGAGAGAGAAAATGTTACATATAGAACCAGGGAGCAAGGGTAAAATAGATAAGGGGAGAGAGATGCTTGCTCCACACATCCCAGCAGTGTGTGTGTGTGTGTGTGTGTGTGTGTGTGTATTGTTTGGGTCCCTCCTGACGGACAGCCTCTGTGAGACAGTAACCTTTAATTGCCTGCTGAAGTGGGGAGGCGGGGGCCATCTCAGGCGAGCTAATGACTCCCCGGTCCCAGCCGTGTTTTCCTTTTGTGCGGGGAGCCCCTCTTCCCCTGAGAGCATGGCTATCTGTTTCTTAATTTAACGCTTCATTTGTGATTGCTGTCAGACCCAGGTCCGGGTGTTGGGGACGTGTATGCGTGCCTGTGTGTGCATGTGTTGGGAGAGGATGGGGAAGGACACATGTGCATGTTGTTGTTTTTTTTCAGAGAAAGAGAAAGAGAGAGAGAAAGAGAAAGAGAGGGATAGAAAGATAGAGGTGGAGAGGGAAGGAGAGGGAGACAGAGAGAATAGGCATAGGGATGTGAGTATGTATGCATGAGCGCACTGGAGGTGGGGAGGGGGCTGATAGATGGTGTTGTGTGTGTGTGTGTGTGTGTGTGGAGTGTGTCGATGGGGAAAGGGGGGGGGGCTTAGCTGGGCAGAAGTGGGTGTTAATATCTCCAGTCTCTCTCGTCTCTACCCAGACACAAAGAGGGTCCCCATGTGGGACTTGGCCCTCTTCACCACTGGCTCCTGAAGGCCACTTAATGTGAAGATCATTAACTGGGGGAGCGACCTGTCCAAGTGTGACCGACCAACCAACGACAGAGGAGCCAGGAGGACCACAACATGGCCTGTGTTGATGCCCATAAAACGCACTGTGGCCTGTTATGGCACCTTCAAGGTCTTCCTAGACAGTTCAAAAATAGACCACCCCCAGTGGAGATTATTCCTTTTGCTAGATAGTTGATTAATAGTTGATTTTTTAATATTTACTAGAAAAGAATATTTAAAACACTGTCTTAATAGATTATATACACTTTAATGTAGATGTGGTCTTTAGCTATGATGTCACCATGTGTAGAGCGTGTGTGTGTGTGCGCGTGCGCGTGTGTGTTTAGATCACTGTAAATGATTTCATGTTGAACTATAAACTATGGCTAAGTCTGAGGCATAATGCCCTGTTGTGTCATGTTTCTAAATTGCAGCACTGTTCTTGCTAGACTTATTCTGCAGTCATCATTTGGTTCTTTTCTTCAAATTGTCCACAGTCTGTGCATCCTTGATGAAACCTATGAATCTCTTTATGACACACGGCGATCACAATGGTCCATTTACATAACAAAAGCCATGCTGTCTACTGATTGGATCCATAATGTACTTACCCTGAAGGAACAAATACAACAACCAATAAGATTGCAGATGGTCTACCTAGCCTTCTACAGCATTTGTTCCACATTGTTTGAGCAACACACGCACACACAAACACACATACATACATACAACCCACATAACCTGCATACACACTCACTCTCCTCTCAAACACATACACAAATACACACACACACACACACACAAAGTAAGCCTCCATCTCTTCATCAGTGCCTGAAGCATGAGTCTCTCTCCCTCTCCACACCTTGTAGCGCTGCCAGGCTGGGCAACAGCAATTCACACCCTCAGTACGTCATATGCTTAGCCCGCAAGGGAGCACACTGCTATGTTTAGCACATATGCTGTTCAGTTTTGTAATAAAGCAAGGTGATTAATATCAGTCTAGCACTTTTACTGCTGATCTCCAAGGCTCCACAGCTTGTACCATTAGTATTGCAAGTACATGGACAATGTTAACAGCATGTCACAGGTACTGTATGGGCTAACATCTTCGATGGCTTGCAGGGGCAAACCGCAGGGATTCTGGCATTCTGACTGAACTGGTGGAGACACAACCTTACAGGAATGATCTCAAATCTCCAACAACCCTCTTAGTAGTTTAACAGCACCTTTGTCAGATTCGACACTGGACAGGAAAACGTGTCTCTTTTAAAGCCACGTTTTGCATGTTCCATGACAAAAGAATGTGGTTTCTGTTGCATCCTTTTGGCACGTGGTGTCCTCAAAACAGGCATCAAAAGAATGCTTCAATCATCCTGGGATGAACTCGAGCACAAAGAAAGTTCATGCATCATGTCCTTCAGAACCAGGAGCAACAACACCCTCTTGTGGATAACATAGGAACTGTATTTTTCTTGACAACCGTGAAATTGACCCTCAGAGGAATATATCAAAGCACCTGCTACCCACGGCGATGTATACAGCCAACAGATATCTTACATTCACAAGAAGACAATGGCCAGACGATGAATCATTCAAAGTATGGAGATCTATAGCCAATGGTAATACTAATGGCCACAGCATTAACACACACAAACAAAGACTGTTCTCATATTTAGAGATCCATAATAATATTGGCACAATTTCTAATGATATAGCTGGTGTATAACTTGTTCTTCTCCAGTGATTGATTGATTTATTTGGAAATATTTATTGATATGATTTGTTAACATATTTGTTTGATTACTTTAAAAGGCTGAAGCATCTATTTACATACTTTTCATGAAGGGATTCCAACTTTTCGTTAAAAGACACATTTAAGATAGAATAAGAGACAATGTTTTTATGTCTGTATGGAAAGTAGGTTGTCAGAATGATGAATTGTAGTGCTTAGTATTCCCTTCACTGTAATGAAAAACACTATATAGGTGTACTAGCAGCCAAAGAGATGTTCAAAACATCAACACATTGAACATCAAAAATCCAATCTTATGAATCGCCACTTCCACTCTTTTGTATACAAAGCAAGTCTGCAAAGCAAGAGAAGCTAATGACCCCATCTAGTTCTGTTATCAAAGATAGAGTTATGATGGGAGCAAGGAGCCATCCTCTATCAGGTGACCTGACTCACAATTGAACATATTTTACAACAGATAATAAAATAAACACAATTGCTTTAACAGTGGTTCACTTAAAGTCCACAAAAAAATCCTACTAACCTTAGTTGACCTAAGCTATCAGTTTGCATTCCCGTTACAGACAAATTAGATTTATAATGAAGGAAGTGACCTGTTTATGTAGACATGGCCATTTAATAACTGCTCCTTAAGAGAGTTCTAGCTGATCTGATCGTCAGGTGAACTAGTCACCTGATTTTGACAGTAGAAACCTATGGTTCTGCTTACTTTCAGGCTCTTATCATCATGTGGCTGTGATCCCTTGATAGCAAAAAACAGGGAAAGGGGGAAGAGGGTAGATCTTCTACGCTGACTGGCCCTCACAACACCTGCTGAGAAGAAATGTAGACAACAGTGTCAAGGGGTGTCAACAACGTTATTCAACAACTGCTAAATCACTACTATAAAGGCAAGCAGGCAGTGTGGTTTCAGGATCAGGTTAGCTTTACAGACAGGATCAAACAGGATCCGTCTTTAAAGATGGGTCTAAAATGGATCAGTCTGTTCCATGTGAGTTTACGCTGTGCTGCTGAGAGAGATGTTGTAGAAAGTGCTGTTGTCTCGCATAGGTGTGGAAAACACACACACACACACACACACACACTCACTCACCTCAGTAACACAATTCAGTCTGTAGATTTTTACAGCAGACAGTTTCCCCTTTTCCCAAAGAATGGGGTCTGTCAAGAGTATCCAGGTGTTTCTGAAATCAGGTGAGGCATTTTGTCATGTTTGACTGTCAAAGGAAAAAACACAATCCTATCATACACCACTGTCACACAAATCACTGACAGGTGCATCACTGTTTATGAGAATTGAGGTTGGGGTGATTAATGGTTTGGGGCTTTATTCATACATACCAGTGCTTTAGTTTGCTGTAGTGTGTATACTGTCTGTCACAGTAAGGGGTATACTGTCTTGAACTATTACAGTCCTGTCAGTATTGCAGCCCATGTTTTACTGGATATATGCAAACCTAAGAACTTTTTAAGTGGTCATATGGCGTATACCTGTGTATCACGTAGGCTACAGCCCTGATACATACTGACCTAAACCTGTTTCAATAGTAAATAGTAATCTTCCGTCTGCTTCCGACTTGGCTCCCAGAGATTAGCAGTCACAGTATCTGGGTGACTACAAACACTGATTTGAGCTATTTCTGTCCAACAAGGTCAAATAGCAAAAGTGCAACAGAGTTGATGTCTTTGGAATGTGGATAGTGTCTTTGTTAGGAGGATTTGTTCATTTGTGGGGTGATGAATCCCCCGTCCACAAGCACACAGGTCTCGCTTTATGAGACCTTGCCGAAGCTCACGTTTGCTGAGGACCAATCAGAATTGAGATAGGTGAGCAACAGGAACTTCTACCTGTGCAACAAATACTTAAATGTAAGAGCTGTAAGAGAATCGAATAGTTTTCAGGCTGACCAGTTTGTCAGTTCAATTAAAATATTTGCTAGTTTCATCTCGTTTCTATTAAGAGAAAAGGGAATAGTCATGGAACGAAGTATAAGATTTTACGTTATTCTGATCTGTTTTAGTTTGACTTTCCTCAACAATGCAAATTGCTCTAAAGAGGACATCTTTGCCAAAGTGGTGGCCCTCGTGTCGCCAGGCGAAATGCACCTGACTGAGAAAGGTGTTCGCTCGGTTCTGACGGAATTGGAGAAACGTGTGCAATGCAGCGATGTGTCGTGTGGAAAGGTATTTTACCCGCTTCAACTTACTTTTACTAAGGTCGAGGTCCAGAAATGCTTCAGCGATAGTACCGTGCGCTACTTAAATTACTCATAGCCTTATTGTATTTCAAGAAGTGCACCAGCAGACAGAAAACTATAGTATTAATAGATGGTTCTGTTATTAAGATGTTATTGTTAGCGTACTTCTAATCATACAGTGATTATCTCCAGGAGTTTGTGATCAAGTTAGTCTTTATAGGGTGCTAAATCACAGTCTATGTAGTATGCCTGCTGCTTAAATGCTTTCATATGCTATTATAACTATAGATTAAGTTTTACTTGTCAGTGTAATTGTCTGGTTGTCAAATAAGCTGTCTTTATGGAATTTAATTTGAATAATAATAATAACATATAGTTAAAAAAAAAAAAAAAAACCTAAATGGTTTTTATTTTATGATTTTCAAATAGATGTTTCCTTTTCAAATAGATGTTGAAAAACTGGAGTGTAATGTGACTATTAGGCTACTTGTATTAAAGCATTAAAGTTTTCTTTCGTTTAGCTTGCCAAATTTGATAGTCCCAAGCTAGGTTTAGAAGAAAAAAATATGTCCACTGGTAACTTTTAAAATCCCTGACTTGAAAACAAAAAAGACGTGGACTTTGCCTCAGGTTCAAAGTGTGGAGTCATCATCTGTTGCAAGAAATATTGACTATAGCCTAAACCGCACAAAATATCCTTGTACTTGTATAATGTATCAAAAATGAAAAATTTGCTGAATGTTTTGTGCACATCAGACCTGTTTTCCACATTTGGATCAAGTATGGATTAAGAATGTCAAGAGAACTTGAAAGCACTTGGCTTATTTTTGAGGAAAACTAGTATCGTGGGTCAAGCAGCTTGGCCGTGTAAACTGATAAAACCAAGATAGAATTTTGGGTCTAGACAGTACTCTTTTATGCACAAACTGTATCACATATATCTTGTTTTCCTGACATGTTATATGCATTGAAAGAACTGTTAAAAGTTCATGTCTTGGAAAGGACTCTGTGTGTAGTCTTCAGATTCACATAAATGCTCTACATCGAATAGTTTTTATTCTAGAGAACAGATTGGCCAAAAAGTATCTTAGATAGACTGTATGTTAGAGATAATAAACTTACTGTGAAACCAAACATCCTGTTTGAAAGTGGCCAGTTAACACGTTAGCATCGCTGTTTGTGGCCTTTTTTTTTGCAAACCTTCTGTGTGGTGTTTAGCTGGTTACACTTTTGTGAAGTACTGTCCACTTGGTCTTGTGAAGAGCAAACTTTGATATATTTTTAGTGTTTTATCTTCTATATCTTACCACAGTCATGTCTGTATGTTAGATATTCTTTCACTAGAAATTCATCAACATGATCTTCATGATTTCCAGTGTCTGTCTGTAGACCACGTGAGTCAGCTGGTCTCCAACTACTCTGTCACTCAGAAGGTTGATGTGGATGAGTTCTTCCACTTGGCTGCAGGCTGCTGCTTATACCTCAGCGATCCTCTGCAAGCCTGCCGAGCCATAGCAGAGGGGCGTTGGGCCGAGGTGACCGAGGAGTTCACCCATGAGCTCGCCCATGGTCACAGTCACGAGGACCACGACGGCCATGAGGGGCATGAGAGCAGTGCATTGGATCGTCTACTCCACAGCATGGAAGGCTACTACAACCCCAAGATCAATCAGGTGAGTGCAGGGTGAGTCTCAGGAATGAGAAGAATCCAGTCATACCAGTTATAGTATAAATCCACAGTACTAGCCCCCTTTGTTTCTATGAAAGTGAATACTTGTAATTATGCCCCTTATAGAAGTATACTTGAAATATACCTGACTCTTAGCTAAACAGACAGAGCATTCATGATGATTTTGGTTGTTTACATGAAAGTGAACTCTCTCAAGTATGCATTTCCTGAGCTTCCTGGCTAAACAGATAGAACACTATTGATTTTGGTTGTTACCATAAAAATGAACGCTTTGAAGTGTGCACTTCCTGCTTCTCCCAGCCAAGTAAATCATTCAGGTAAATGATTCGTAAAGTCAGGTCACAGGTTTCATTGACAGGTTAGTGATTATATTTCCAATGTTGAAGCCTCACCTATGTTGATGAAAAATTAGTCTACTACATCAGGCATGATGTCTGTAAGATTAACATGCATTACCATCTGGCTCCACAGCCCTGCGTCACCATGTCAGACATCGTGGAGGAGAGCAATGTGTCAGCGAGTCATGAGCACCACAGCGCTCACCGTGACCATGGCAGTGATCACCACAGCGGCGGGCACGGCGATCACAGTGAACTGGAGCCCATGTTCGGGGTGGTGCTGTACCACGCTCTGAGAGGAGACTGCATAACCATGCAGGAGCTGCCCAATGAGGAATTCTTCTTGGACTTCATCTTTGAACACTTTGGTTCCGATAATGTCACTTTACAAGGTGAACTAATTGATGCAGTTGAGTGACTTCATGACACTGTTCATTAAAACAATGTCAGTCATGTGACTGCCATTGAGCATATTTTCTAACAGGATGTCAAGGAGGTACACACACACACACACACACACACAAGAAAAAGAGAGAGAGAGAGCGGGAGACAGATAGAGACAGATGCACAAGTTCCTCCAGCATGCACAAAGTTCAGTATTTCACTTCACCTATAAAGCAGAACACATTACCTCAACGAGCTATCCTGTGGTCATACCAATACATAACTAATCATCAGGAAACTCAAAGCTAATTTGCTCCAACTAAATAAGAGCTGTATTTTTCACAGCGTTTACACAGATTTTTTTAATTAAAATACACTGTGCGCCTGGACATTACATTAATTACATTATTAACACACACTCTGCATGGTTGATGATGCTTTTTAGACTTGGCGAGTCTGATTAAATCTCTGAACCTGGGGGAAAAGCAGTCGGGGTCGAGTGACCACGACCACGACCACAGCCACGACCACCAACATGACGAGTCCCAGGGTCAGTCGGGCCACTCAGGCTCCAGGCAAAGCCCTGAGGAGGGACACGGCCACAACAGCAGCTGGGAGCAGGTAATTATGGCCAGGCTTGGGTAATTGGGTGGAGGGCCTTATTCTGCTCCTATGACAACGCTCGAGGGCCTTGCTCACACACACACACACACACACACACACACACACACACACAGACCCGTGCACGCACACTGTGTAACACAGGTACACACTCGCAAATACATACTCTGCCACACTCATACCTGAAAAGAACGAAAATAAACATTTACACAACCATGCAAGCCATTGGTCACATATTCACATATGCACACACACACACACACACACACACACACTCATTACCATGCAGCTGCCATCCCCGTCAGTCCCTGCAAAACCTCGGTCCACCATGTAATGCAGCATCTCTATTGCACAAAACGCCATTGGCTACTGCCACTCACTAGGGAATTCCACTCCAGTCAGAAAATCTACATGGAGATGAGTTTTCCTCCCCACACTACCACCCCCACCTACACACACACACACACACACACACACATAACTCCCTCTCCTCCGAGCCCGCCGAGGGATAACATCATCTAAACGGTGGCACTTCATTTAAGGAGAAGTCACTCTGGCTGAGGGCGGAAACATGAAGAGCCGGGGTCTGACACCATGTCAGTCAGACGCCCGACGCCAGCGCTGATTTGGCCTGATTGATGGCGCGACAGGCTCCTAATACACGAGACCCCTACTCTCCGTGCTTCTAGCCTCTCGTCTGGAGAGCGGAGCCCATGTGCCAAACAACACTCACTTTCAACAAATGCCACAAACACACACACACACACACACACACACACACACACACACACACACACACACTGTATACTGGGACACCATGTTGATCAAATTGTTTTAATTCTCTCTCCCCCCCACTGCTCCCAGTGCACTCATGGATGAAACACACACACACACACACACACACACAGTTTTGTAGAGACAAGGTGTTGGCCCAGGTTTCTATTGTCAGAGTATTCGTCCAGGCTTATGATTAGGGATCAGATTTTCATTTTCTTTTGATGAAAGCCAGTATCTAAGGGTCATGATTTCTTATATAATGCAACTCTGACTTTTTATAGAATGATGCACTGTACCAAAGTACATAAATGCAATAAATATGTTCATAAATCCTTGCCTGAAATGTATTATGTCATGTTTTAAATAAACAGACATATTGCCAGTATACATTTAAATATACTGACAATCGACTGACAAAGGTTCAGTTTTCCAACCCCATGGTGTGAGTTTGTGTCCCTTTGGATAAAAGCGTCTGCTAAATACCTGTGTGTGTATATGTTCTCAGAGCTGCTTCAGTACCGGTGAGCTATTGAGGATCCACCACCTGAAGGGCACAGGCCTGACCCGGGATCAGTTTGTCCAGCTCAGCCCAGCAATGATCCAACAGCTGCTCAGTGGGGCCTGCAGTGCCACGGAACCCCCCGTCCAACCCGGAGACAACTTGAGCCAGGCAGAGAGTGAGTGTTTCTGTTAGTGTCTCTGATAAAGGCCTAAGGAAACATGGCATGCTAACTGCTAAAAAGGAGAGAGGCCGCTGTCACTGATTAGATTAAGCAACCACAAATAAGGCTTCTTTATATCCCTTGAGGTTTGATTTCACCCTGAACTGTATGGATGTCTCACATGACAAATGTATTAACCACAGATACATAAAAAATTGCCTTGTTTCATTTGGGTGTCATGCGGGTTTTGTTTGCCTGTTTGGTTTCATTTGCCTTTTAGAACTGTCTTCTATCTGTCGTCTTGAGGACAAAACAAACCATAGAGATTTATGCCTTAACTAAACTCCAGCTTAATCCTCTGTGGTGCTCCTGTGTGTGTGTGTGTGTGTCTGTTTGTGTGTCTCCGTCTGCCTGGCAGGATACCTGTATGCCACCATGGCCAACCTGCTGATCTGCCTGATGGCTCTGTTTGGGATTGTGGTGCTGCTGTTCACCTCCTGCAGTGGTGTCTTCCAGCTCTGCATCCAGTTCTGCATCAGCCTGGCAGTGGGCTCCCTCACCGGTGATGCCCTGCTGCACCTCCTGCCTACGGTGGGTAACACCCCTCCCTCCATTCACCACACACACACATACACAACGAGCCTGCAGAGGGATAATGTCATCTAAATGGTGGCACTTCATTCAAGGAGAAATCACCACCCACCCCAAGCCACCACCCCACTGTGCATCCCCGTAGGCCTTGGTAATTTCCAACTCCGCTCTGGTTTGTCCCCTTACCCTGTCCAGCTGTCACCTAGCTGTTCTTCAGAAAAGTCTGTTTTCCACTAAAGCAATGAGGAACGGTCGTTTTAAGATGACATTCTCACCATGTCATCTCCGCACAGCGAGTTTTAGCATGGTACATTATGGAACATGTTGTCTGATGCACTTTGTTGTTTGTTGATATCATCCAGAACAAACACACACTGTGCGCTGACTCACTGAAAGCAGAAGTGTCATCAGAGGTGAAATATCTACACATCGCTACGAGTGCCACTGAGTTGCTTTAATGAGGGCTGTGACTGATTCACTCACTCTGACATTTGCAGCTTTGCACAACATTCTCTCCTCCTCTCTCTCCCTGTGCCTCTACTTCTCTCCCTTCTCTCTCCTTTCTCTATCTCTCTATCTCACTCTGCCTCCTATCATTACACTTTGGCTATAATGGAGGCTGTCTATGAAAAGCTAACCTTGTCATCAGAGGTTTACTCTCCCACTATGAGTCATAGGGGTCACACACAATCTCAACCTCAGCATTTTACATTGTTGTTGTCACTGTTACTGAAATCTGTAATGGGGTCATTTGCTGTTGTTGGCACGACTCCACATGGCCAGGTGAAATGGCTTTTTGGTGGTGGCCTCTCTTTCTTTCTCTCTCTCTCTCTCTTTCTCTCTCTCTCTCTCACACACACACACACACTCTCTCTTTTTCTCTCTTGCTGCATTTCATCAAAGCATTATGGCTAACACGCTTCAGCCAACAAAGAATCCGTCACAGTTTGGGTCAGAGTGTCACAGCCTTATTTCCCCCAGGGCAAGCTCACCCCCCCACCCCCCAATCCCTCTCCGAAATGCACCTCTGTGACTCAATCCGTTTAGATACATGTCAGCCCTGCAGGCCATAGCGCCAACAGACCACCGCACATTGTCATCACAGCGAGTAGGAACTAACACAATTACGAGACGACAACAGGAGTCTCTAATTGAGCCGAAAGAAAAATCACTATAACTTTGCCACAAGGGGAATTTACGAGGAGTGGGTTATTTTTGTGTGGATTTGGGGCTAATTGCATTGCCAGACTCGAGTGTGATTATAATTTTTTTTTGAGAGGGCTTGTTCTCTGTCTGCAGTTTCTTGGCCTGCATAGCCATGAAGGCGGAGAAGCACACGACTTCACGTACATTTATAAGATGCTGGTGCTACTGACAGGCATCTACTGCTTTTACCTGATGGAGGCCATCTTTGCCATCATATCCGGCCAAGACAAACTCCACCATCACCAACACCACCATGGGGTCAGTCTCCACTACCATTATATGATTGATAAAGATCTTCATTTGAACAATAACTCTCTTTTTGATAATAATGACTGCCAGTTAATCTTTGAATAATAATTCTCTGAACATAATAAACTACAGTGCAGTGCAGTGTTTGTAATCTTGCATACTAGCTAGAACATGATGTCAGGCACAGTTTTCAAAATAGCAGACTTGGGAATAACAGCACTTTTCTCAAGTTTCATTTCAGACTGGGGTGGTGGTAGCGTAGTGGTTAAGGAACCTGGCTAGCGTGTAAGTAGCCTGAAAAGTTTTGGGTTCGAATCCCGGCTGCCACCCCTAAGTTGCTCTAGGGGAGACTATTAAGCCCTGAACAATTGATAGTTGATGAGTTCTAAGTTGCTTTGGATAAAAGCGTCTGCTAAATGCATAAATGTAAATGTAAATGTAGACTATGGCACGTACAATATGGGTTTAAGCACCTTTACTGTTGTAGATATTTTGAGTCCACTTTGCATAACTTTAAAATTGTATTGTAAGCTTACAAGTGGTGACTCAGCACCAAAGCAGACTCAATCCTTCCTGTTGGGCAGTGAGGTCTGTTGATATAGACGACAGTATCTGGGTAACAGTGTTCAGATCAGATTAGAAGACAGGGAGGGGAAGCTCTTGCGGTCATGCTAACCTTCTTATCTTTTGACTGCAGAATGTCCTAGCGCAGAATCATTTATCAAAGCTTTGATAGTGCTGCTAAGCACACTCTTCAAAAATATTTCTCAATAATAAAAACAAATCCATGGGATTTCCCTGTCCAGGAGGACTCTGAGCCCCATCACTGTGACCATGACAGGGTGATCCAGATGTATCAGCAGGAAAAGAAACACAAACACTCCACTTCTCAGGCAGAATTGGTGAGAACACTGCTGCACCTGGGCTTTGTCTTTTTTCCCTCCCAAAATAAGGGATAAATGAAATAATCACCCTTTTACTTTTTGTGTTATAAAGGTGGACGCAGAGAACAATGAGAAATCATTCCCTACAGATCTGCATCTGACCCGAAGTAAGCTAAGAGATAAACACTCAGAGTAAAATATTAAACAGAGGGGGTCCAACTAACTATTCACAAGTACTGGTTACCCACAGAGAATATTCACACTACACTTTATAAAGAACTGGTCCTTGACAGTGGACAAATATGACATCTCCTCAGAGAAAAGCAGAGAGAAATTCCACCACCATTAATTTCAAACAATATCGTAGTCACTTACATGCATTTTAAGAATGATGTGAAGGCACTCATTTAACTTCAACTTTAACAAAGTCATTTAACTTTAAAGTCGCTGGAGTTTCCTGTATGTTTCTGTAATCATTTAACATGAATATCTTATAAATTATCTATATCTTTGTGACCTAAAGAACAGAAAATGCTACCCTACATGATCGTGATTGGTGACGGGATTCACAACTTTGCTGATGGCCTAGCCATTGGCGCGGCCTTTGCCATATCCTGGAAATCTGGTCTGGCCACATCTCTGGCTGTATTCTGTCATGAACTTCCTCATGAGCTGGGTAAGCTTATTCCCGCTGGCCCACACTGAGCCACTCAGAATATCTTTTTTTCTGGGGGGTGCTTTATAACTTATTTGCATAATATATAATCAGTATTGATTGCTAATAGAGCAACATTACTTTTCTGAAATTTAAGATTTTAAAGTTTAGTTTTGCATAATTGAATAAGTTAATTGAGTTATATAGCCATGGGATGAGAGAATTTAATGTAGACTAAATAGCGAACCAAAGTGAAGTTAGAAAACTGAGCTTATGGTCCCATTCAGCTGGTATTAGCTGCTATTCGCTATTCGTTCTACATTGTATCAAATTCTCTTGTTCCTCTTCCTACTGAAACCACTCAATGAGTTTGAACAACAGGGCTATAGTTGGAAGTACTCCAGGCTATCGCTTTAAGATCCCCCACAATCCCTAGATAAAGAGAATTGGTATCTACAGACTTTTATCAGTGACACGTACTGCTGAGGTTTGCTCCTCATGTGCTGATATATGACCCTTAGTCAACTTGACTTTCTTACATTAAAATCTGACTTGTGATGAAACAAATTTGATAAAATAACTGTACTCATTTGTTGCCTTTTTACTCCCTGGTTTGGTATGTTGCAAGTTGCAAAAGACACACAGCCTACCATATAACCTGATAACCTGTTAGCATCACTTCATCAGTGGCATTAGGGACTTAATCCTGTTTTTGCTATTTATTGAGAGCCTCTGCTCTCCTGCTCATGCACTGAAAGTGACTGTGTTGTCTGCCAGGAGAGATAGACATCAACAATGGGTACAAAACCTGTAAAATAACTTCACAAAACGCTCTTTCTCCTGACGGTTGCTCCTTGGCTGTGGTGCACCGTGGGTCACTTTGCTATCAGAATATCATAAAATCTGCCACGCAGCAGTTCCTACCTCCGAGCCCTCGTGAAAACCATATCAGTGCCATCTTGTTTTACTGTCGACTTCACTGGTCTGTACCTCAGGTGACTTTGCCATTCTGCTGCACTGCGGCGTGTCTGTGAAGAAGGCCCTACTGCTCAACTTTGGCAGCGCCATGACCTCGTTCATCGGGCTCTACATCTCGCTGTCCGTCGCCACAGATGCCGCATCGAAAGAGTGGATAGCTGCCCTCACGGCTGGCTTGTTCCTTTATGTGGGACTGGCAGACATGGTATGTATCATGTTGTAAAGGTGCATATCAGTACAGGTGCAGTGTGGTTCGGGAACAAGATGAGCTCTCCCCTTCAAAAAAAACCCTCAATTGACTGATATTGAAGACATTCTGAAAGAGTAGACCCCAATTTATGAGTGTGATTAGTCGACTACTGTAATTCCTGAATATTAGATGCACCGTGGATCAACCGTATGAGAGTTATGTAAATATAAAGAATAAAATTGTATATTAACCTCTTCAACCCTCATCATTTAGTGTTGGTCTACGTTTTACCAAAACTTGTTGTTCTCATACCTACTGATAGCACTTAATAACAAAGTCAAACACCAGGGTTATAGGTTGATTCACTCTGGATAATCCCTTTAAGTCAGTGTAGGTGAAGTTTAAAACACATAAAAGAGATACAAATTGATATAAAAGAATATATAAGAATTTATACATTTGTACATTATAGATGAACTATAAGCTGATCAAAGCTATATTGTTATCAGGGTCCTTATGTCTCAACTAATATTATCTGGTGACGTATGTGCTGCATATGTATGCTGTGAAGATGATGTATCTGTCATTAGGATCCAGTATTACTGAATCTGTATTGCTGCCTCCTGGACGGTAACAGCGTTTGATGACTGGCTATTTTCTTTCAGCTTCCCTCTCTTGTGCACGTGAACAGCAAGAGACCCTGGTTCATCTTCATTATACAGAATTTAGGCCTGCTGACCGGGTGGGGCATCCTTGTCCTCCTTTCGCTTTATGAGGACCAGATTGGAAACTTTTAGAGACTGGGCGATTTTCACTCCTGTTGTCTTTGTCCATAATGTTTATTTGTTTTTACTTTTAAATTTTATACACGTTCTTAAGTGAAATGGTTAATTTTAATATTATGTTAGAAACATAGCAGACTTGGGTTGCACTGGTGCCTCACTTTAGCTTTCGAAGCATTGCTAAATGTAAAACCCAGACTGAAGCAATGCTCCCAGGTAAAAAAAGTAGCATTACTTGGGTGTAGTAGAAAAAGTAAATAAAGTGTAGTAAGTCCAGATTAGCACACTCGTACCTTTTGTGCTTATCATAAAGTATGTTTACTATGTACATTTCAAAACTGTATTCAGAAATATATGTAATTAAGTAGGACTTCAATATACTAATTGTGCCATACTGAAAGTGGGCTATCAAGCTACTTGTAAAAAAAATGTGCTACCTTGAAAGTGAATTTGAAATGTGTTTTAAATAAGTGTGTGAAATTGGAAACTTTAATAAAGACATTTTTGTGTACTTATTGGAGCTGTCTGACATATTGTATTATGCTTCCTTGAAATGTACTATGATTACACATCATTCAAGATGTGATCACTTCAGTGGAAGTGTACTTTCATTGGCATATTAGAGTACTCTTAAGTACTTTTAAGTACTCTTTACTCTTAAGTATTCTTAAGAGTAGTCTATTTAAATATAGGCCTACAGTAGGCTAATACCTCAACAGCTTACATTTACATTTATGCATTTAGCAGACGCTTTTATCCAAAGCAACTTACAACTCATCAACTATCAATTGTTCAGGGCCAGTCTCCCCTAGAGCAACTTAGGGTTAAGTGCCTTGCTCAAGGGCACAACAGTGGCAGCCGGGATTCGAACCCACAACTTTTCAGGCTACTTACACGCTAGCCAGGTTCCTTAACCACTACGCTACCACCACCCACAAATATTCTTAAGAGAGTAGTCTATTTAAATATAGGCCTACAGTAGGCTAATACCTCAACAGCTTACCCATGAATGAACTCAGTGTACCTATTAGCATGTGAATGCTTTTATTAGCGCATTCAAAGAACGTGTTTTCAGATAGGCTACCCCAGCACACAGTAGCCGATTTTGCTCTTGAAAAATGTTTCTTCTTTCACGGTACAAACGTTTATTTTGATATTTGCTATATTGCTTTTGGGCACTTACAAAGGAAGGCCAAAATGTTCTTTAAGTGTATCTATCACAGGGTGAAGTGGGGAGGGAACTGGGATGTGGAAACCTTCTGATCAAGGGGGAACATTTAATGGGAACCAAGATGGCTGCCACCATGCGATCCATTGTGGAGGAAATTGTTTGTAGGTCTTCAATTCAAGGAATATTCTTTGCTGAAATGACAGATGTTGATTGAGATGCTGAGTATTCACTGCTGGATTTTAAGGTATGGCCTTTCAGTAATGAGGAAACAGGTTCATCAACAGACAGAGTCTTTAGGGGGGAATGATTAGCCCTTTTTGACCAGTAGCCTAATTTGTTTGAAACTTTCTAACTCTACATGCAGGGAGCACTGGACTAACAATCTTTAGGAGCAATTAGCCCTTTTTATATTATTTAATAGTATTTATTATCGTAATGCTTTTACAACATTAGTTTTTTTTAGCATCATTTCATTCATCACTTCAGCATCATTTAATTCACTTCCAGGCTACTAGTCTCACTTGTAGTGTATTATGCAAACCTAGGGTATTTGTTATAGAATTGACTAACTTAGCATTAGCCTGGCCTTGCTGAACACCAAATAGCCCATAACTCCATTTTTCAAGAGCCTGCTTGGCGTTTTGCCTTGATTCTGACACGATGGGAAGTGTGTGGGATACAGACATGGTTTGGGATCAGGATATGTTCACAGGGCAGCACCTGGCCTCTTTATGGGTTGGGCAACTGTAGGTATTACGTTAATTGACTATTTTCACAAAATGTTAGCATTAATGAAATGTTGGTAGTTGTAATGCTGTCAACAGTAAGTTTAGCATTCTAGTGTAGTTAAAATTTGAAAACAGTGGTGTCATTATGCAAGTATATGCTACTTACTGTAAGTAATGTTTTAGTGGTAACCTAATACAGAACATTCAGAGTGCACTGCTTTATATATTATATTGTGTATATTTAAATATAAGGGCAATTCCACAGGTAAAAAAAAAAAAAACTTTTTGTATTGTTCATAACTCTGATAAAATGCCTTGGTGATGTTAATGATAATGTGAAATGGTTTTCATGTACATTCTTTGGCAAAAAATAGCAAATTCTCAAATTTCATGTAATCGTTCACATCTTACCACACCATCGCATTGTGTTGGGATATCGCATATATTTGGGCTTTTATGTCCTGATTTCTTCATATGTGGATTTCTTGGGTAAATACTAATGCCTGGTCAATGTCATGCCAATGGTTAATGGTCCAATCAGATATAGGCCTACCTTTACTGGAAAAAATGCATTCAATGCTTACTTTGCTCATTGACCCAGCGATCTGACCAAGCAATAACCTTTGTTAACATTTGTGCTGTTGTACTGTGTACTCTGTGGTGTGTTGTGGTGTGCCTCTTTAGTGTTCCACTGTGTATTGTGAGCAGTTTCTCATGCAGGACGTCATCAGGTATGGTGGCTATACAAGTAATCTATATCAGCTGTGACCAGCTATGACCAGCTGTGACCAGCTGTGACCAGTTATGACCAAGATGGCACCATGCTCAGAGTGCAGGGGCATATAGGCTCATCAGGGCTACAGGTAAAGTCAGGAAAACCTAGACCAGTGATGTGATCGGCCCTAATAGACACATGACACAGGCAATGGCCTTGATAATCATTTAATCATTCCCATGATGCACTTTGTCCTCATAAATGTTCTATTTTTGCAGTATCATACTCATTTTCTGTGTGTCTGAGCTTTATTTGTGGGTGTGGTTCGTTCCTTGGAGTAGATGGTGGAGGAGGTAGCACTCCTGCCTACATACTTTGAGTATACTCAAAGTACAGAAAGCAGCATAATAGGGGCATTTTACAGGTACTATAATCAGTAGCTACTAGTTTTGACTACATTTACGAGTAGCGTGGCTGTACCGCAGCTATTTCCTGAATTTGATAGCTTTTCATTAGTTTAGTTATTCTTTGGCTATGTAGTGCGGTAGCTTTCTCATACGCGACATTTTCGGAACATCAGCTCACAGCAGCAAATTTCCCAACAAGGCCATTGATAGAAGATCAGATAGAAGATCAGTTCTCAATAATGTGATGCATCTGTTGTATGATAGGTGCCGTAATTAAAAAAAATGTCCTAAAATGTATACAAAAATCAATTGTGTGGTTTCTATCAATATCGTGTGTGTACATTATAGTACATTTTTATAGTTGTCATATTAGAAAGCATTATGTACCAGAAAAACTACAGTGCAAAAAGCTGTAGGCTTCATAATAAATGCTGTGACCATAGGGAAACCACAGGGAATGTAAAAATAAAACCCAAAGATTATTGTTCATTTTTTTTTGTCCATTGGTTGGTTACTATTGTATGTCTATTAGAGAGACTTAATTTTGTAAATGATAAAGTAGCTTCACATGTAGTAAACCACTTCAGCCATTTTATTGTAACTTGACTCGCTTCATTTTATCTTCAGCTAGCTGCACTGCCGTATCTGAGTAGCTTGCCCAGCACTATAATTTAGCTGTAACTATATTTTCATTATCACAATAGTAGACATCACAATTGCTACATTTTGACAGAAAGTGCACTTTAAAGATAACAGACATGCTATAATAACAGTACTTAGGATTACAAAATATTCACAAAACATACTTGTACGCAACAATCAGTTGACTTTAAGTGTATTTACAGCACACTGATCATATAACCCAAATGATTTGGAAGTGTGTTTGGATCATAATTATCTGTTCTGCATATTAGTTTACTTAAAGTTTGAAAAAAGTGGTACCATTTTAGCATACTCATTATAATACAAGTATACTTAAGTAATGTTTTAGTGGTGCTTCAGAGTGCAGTGGAGTATACCTGGATTTGAGGAAAGTAGCATAGCTTGTACTAAGTACATCCTGAAAAAGTATAGTTAAAATATACTATTTTTTTGTTTACCTGGGCTGATAACAGTTCTGACTGCTGTCAAACAGCAGTTTGTCTTAATTCTTATCGTGGGTTAATATGTGTCAAATTAATGAAAATACATTGCTTCCATGTTTGACTTTGCCCAACCACAATGATCTCATGCAAGAGTGAACTATAAACTTCATGTTGCCAGCACCAGCTGTCCAGAAGGTCATGGGGTTGGAAAGCATTGTAAAGTTGTAAAGTTTTTTTTAAGACTAAGGCGCTTTCACAGGAAGTCAACTACACATTTCCCCACTTTCCTACAGAGTTTGCAAAAGAGACCTGTAGTAGAATAAGAGCAAATGGACTTTCTGTAAGTTTGCACAATAACTCATCATTTATTGAGGGGCTCATCGAACCAAAGCGTTTGAAAGCTTTTATTTCAGACATTTTCACAACATATAATCAAATAGTCATCTGTTTGTACATGTAAAATTAGTAAAAAAAAGTGTGTGTGCTGTGAATGTTTTGCATCGTTCATGTGTGAAAAGTCTTACCGGAAATAGAATTCTTATAATGGAAATAATGCCGCTCACATGCATCTATGAATAATGTATTGTAATGCACTGTATAGCCACTAACAACCACATTTAATGCTAATCAATGACTTCATTATAAGCAAGTGGTATTATGCCTTTGGTAGCAAGCTCTTACTCTGTGCAAAGAAGTACAAGCCATTTGGCAAAATCGTTGTCCATTATTCAGACTTAGCAATGGTGATAGCCATCTGGTCTGCTGACACATACAACATAAGACCAGCAGTAGTTTCTACACGGATCTTTGCTCAACGTAGCTTTTAGTTAATACACAGACTGAATCTTTTGAACAGTTGACATCCAACAGGGTGGTAAGACACATGAAGAAATGAAGAACCTCATCATCAAGACCAACTTAGCAAGACGGAGGGAGCCAATGTTTGTTGGTCTGTGTTTTAAGTGTACATTGTGCCTTTTCATTTTAAATAGAACTGATTAAATCTGAGGCAAGCAAGGTCGTCGCTGAACTGCCAAACAACAAAGGAATGAAAAATGTATCGATAAAGAATCAGATGCAACTGAGGTCATCAAACAGGGCAGACAATTCAGGGCATAAATTCGACATGAATAAATAATAGGTCTATTGAACATGTGTTCCAGACAAACTCAGTAATGTAACAGGCATCTACTGAGAGGAAAGTGGGTGAAGTGAATAAGGGGCAAAATTTAATCAAAAGTACCACTAAAGGTTGAGTTTTGACATGGTGCAAAAGCGCATCTAACAACCTGAATTATAAATATTTTAAAGTTGTCTCATCAAAACAGACACCCCTGCCAAAACTGTAGCACAATACATCAGAATACAGGTTCAGTTTAAATCATGTTCAGGCAGTTCTTGCATACTATGTGCAAACATGTTACAAGAGCACACCAGAGATGTAAAACTGAATTTAAAATTTAAATTTAAAAATTAAATAAAATTAAAATAAAAAACAAAGATGCTTATGAGCTGTGTTAAACATGCACTGCTTCTGATTTATGTATTCAGGTTTTCACAGTTACTTATTAGATGCCAGCAATGCACATATTATGCCATGTGTGTCTCTGCCAGCTTGTACACCATCTGACCTACAGATGCAGAATCAGTGGCAGGTCAGAGCTCTCTGGTCCTGGGGGGTGGGGTGGGGGGGGTGGGGTGGGGGGGGTTGGGGGGCGGGACTGTGTATACAGGCCAATCACAGTGCATCACAATACCAGCAGAGACACTGTTGGTGGTGGTGTTAAATGATTCACTTTTATTCTCCATTCCCGCATCATAAGACACGTTGATTGAAGCACGGGACAGAATTGTGTACTTGTGCGATAACTAACAATATAAAACTTGAACATTTAAAACAATAAAGATTTTGTTATGCAACTGTCTTTATTTTGTGAGGATTCGTGTCCTCAGTGTTGAGAAGACATGTAAACTATATTTACAGTATTAATTGAACCTAGGCCATCAAAGGTATCAAGTATAATCTGAAGTGGCCTCCAATATCACTCACACTCAAAGTTCGTGGAAGACATATGTAAGCTGGTTAAGAAAATTAGGGCAGGTGGTAAAATATTTTTTATGGCATTGCTACCAAGTTACATAATGAAATGACTCAGGATTCAGAACTCCAGGCAGAAGATCACTCATATAAAATAGTCAGCAAATCTGCCACCGCCAAACAACAAGTCAACAAATGACTTGTTGCCATTATTCCTTGTAAGAATGGAAACGTTTGTGTGTGTGTGTGTGTGTGGTGTGTGTGTGTGTGTGTGTGTGTGTGTGTGTGTGTGTGTGTGTGTGTGTGTGTGTGTGTGTGTCTGTGTGTGTGTGTGTGTGTTTGTCAGGTCTTCAGATTATAGTCCACCCTAACCTTATCACCATAGTGATATTGCATGGCCCAACACCAAGACTTGAGGACACAAGCCATCCAGTCATAGCTGTGATATAGGCTTGATGTTATAAAGCTCAATCTAGGTCAGCCGAGTCAGTAATCTGAAAAGGATACATAGCACCATGGCAGTTTTTGTTATATCATAGACCTATTTCCAGGGTTCAAAATGGATGGGACACCACAGCTACCCCTCCTCAACTGACACTTGGCCTCCCTACTCTTTTGTTGTGAGGGGATCTAAAAAACTGAAATGTTAGACTTGCTTAGACTACAATTTTAATTAACACAATATACATTAATCTGGGGGGAGGTTGATCTGAAATTCTTATAATACTCAGCCGAAATAATGGACAAATTGTAGACTATCATTGCAACTACTGACTGTGTTTTTCCCGCATGACCCCCGGCAGCCCCTTGAGCTGTGGATTTGCCCAAGGTTTTTTATTTAAATAACTAGGCTACCACAAGGGTATTTTTCCTTGCCCCTGTTGCTCTTGGGTGCTCCTTGCTATTGTCTGTAAAACGGCATGAGACAATACAATTGTAAAAGGCGCTGTATAAATTTAATTTAATTGAATCAGCAGTGACTTATTAATTTTGTGAAAATAGCAGTCCAATATGATGTAGCTGCAGTGAAGTGACAAAGGTGGGTTAAGCTAACCCAGTCACTCACTAAAAGCCTGCTGGCTGTCAAAGTTCACACATGACAGAGACTGTAAACTGTTATCATCCCTCCATAAAAACTGACTTGTGCACTTCTCCAGGCTTCTCTCTGAGAAAACATGTGCCCATTGCCCACACATGGTGGATTAGTCGCACAAATTACTAAATAAATGAGAAATGCAAATAGCAACAGAAATGAGGTTACCTCTGTTGATTTGTCAAGCCCTGTCTGTCTACAGCTCATAGAGACAGTGATGTTACGTATACTTCAGGAACTTAATGATGGTGGCTTAATAATTAATAAAAATAATGGACAGTTATGTTGTTCAGTAGTGGACCATCGGTTAGGCATAAAGTAGGTCACCTCTCATTCATATTGATATTTTCACTCCATGTACAGTTGTTTTTTTGTTTTTTTTTCATGAGCCTGAGCTAAGAAAGAGCTTGTTAATATTAGGCCCAACTTGCAAACAACTTGTGACCAAGAGTATCTAGGCCTGAATACTCTGGGTTGTTAATACAAGTGAACAAAAGAGGTAGGCTTCCACAGATTGAATTCAAAACATCTAATGATAAGGTAAAGCAAAATTGACTTGAGGTTTTGAGCAAACCCACACTTTCCCACAATGAGTCATGTCTCTCAGTCCTACTTTTGGTGACAACAGCTATTATGGTGGACAGAAAAGAGTATATAGCAGAACATATGTAGCCTACTGAAATAAATGCTTTCCTTGGCCAGACACTTCTCATTTCAATGTTAGACTGATGTTGAAATCTTCTTTCTCAAGTACACCCCAAGACAGTCAAAAGTTCAAGTTGGCAAAACCTAAATAAACCTTGGCTAAATAAACCCTCCACATTTGGCTGAATTTAGTGCCTTTGTTTACATTAGTTAATCATTCTGAATTCCTTGGTTAAAGGGCAGGAAGAATTTCCTGTAATTCACAGCAGCAATTCAAATACCATCCTTAAGCAAATACGATCAACTCTTCATTCATGCATTTTGCTTCCTTGTTTGCGTGCATATTTTTCTGTTGTTTTGACCTATTTTAATGCAATAAATTCCTGATGGAATTCCTGTTTTAGAAGGCTCACCTGGTGGGATGACTTTGCTGTAGAGCTTGGTCATATGCACTTGTGTAGGAAAAGCAGGAAGTATCTTTCAAGAACAACTCTCATCTGAATTACTACCAATCATAAATCATGACCCCTCTCACCACACATCTGTATATGTACATGAAAGGTATAAAATGTGAATAACATTCTCCACGTAGTAAATAAACAGAATGATACAATTTGACCAAATGAGTTAAATTTGTGGGGGACAGGTGTCATTCTTTAACAGCTAATCAAACAAAGTTTATACAAACCAATATGTCTCAAGAGATCTTCCAATATTCTGACATTAGGCATCAAACTTAATAAATCTGGTCTATATGAAGACAAAAATATTGAGTGTTCATTTGAGATGCTCTGGGATCTGGTCAAGCCCAAGGATTCTGTTATGACTAGACCTATTCTAAAACTGCTGTTGGAGTCTGAATGTGTCTATGTTACATGTAAAACCATGACATTTCAGTTAGTTCAAATCATTAGAATGGAATTACCAATATTGCCATTGCTGGTTCACCTGTAAATACATGTTAACATGATTGCTAAAGAGAGTTTAATGTAAACCACATCCTTTCTTAAAACATCTGTAGACATCAGTGGAGAAAACTAGGCCTTACATTATGTCTTTGATACAGGTGTAATGGAGTTTGATGCCACACCCAACTAAAACTCTGCCAGCTCCACCAACAGTCTAGTTGGCACCTCAGGTTTCTAACATTCTAGAGTCTTCAGGGGATATAGGTATACTGTTGTTGCCATGGTATTTGTTACAGAAGTGTTGATGCTGGAGGAAATGCATATCTTTCTCTGCGAAGGCCCTAAACTGTTAACGCTTCTATATTGCCAAGATGGGCGTAATGAAACTGGGATCCACTTGTTTTTTAGCCTCACTTTCTTTTCACAACAGAAAATATTCCTCCTAATCGTGTTAACCTATTATAAAGAGTTAAAACATGCAAATGATTGAACATTGTCTTTTTTTAAAATGAGTTTGACATGCCCAACATCTAGAAAGCCGTGATAAATTGCACATAGGACACCAGTGAGACACTCTGAGGATGTGGTGTGGGTGGCTGGTCTACACTGCCCTCTTCTGCATAGAAAGTGCAAGTACCATTTTGTGTGTGATTCATAGTTGCAAGTGAGTAGTGAATCGCAAAATGCAATCAGATTCATTTTTCCTCGAAGTATTTGTTGCATTGTCTAGCTGATTTCTTCATATTGCTCTGTTTCAATCATATCCTCCAGTCCCTCTGAGCAGAACCACTGCCAATGGTAATAAAAGATCACATACTGTTAATACATTACAGGATAATTACTTCCTAATTCACTTTTTTCTTGTGGTAGGATTATGAAAAGATTATACTCAGTGTTTTAACCTAAAATGTTTTGTTCCTCAATTTGTTTCTGGGTGATGTATCTTTCTACACAGTTTCCTGTAGCTTATGCGCTCTCTCTCATGCAGGAATGCAACCAATCAGTGTGATTTGCTCTTAATGAAATCATTTTTTTTATATTTCCTGCTGGGGTGAATTAGCTCACATAACAAACGCCATTAAATTGGAGACGGGCTTTCCAGGTCTATAAAATTTGAGTCACTGTTGGGTCTTTCTCGCAATCAGAACATCAGAAAAGCTTTTTTTTTTTTTTTTTGCTGTTTCCCCCAAGTTGTGACCATAAGTTGCAGAATGCTAAAATGTTCCCACTGGTGTCATGTACAACCCTCAATCATTCATCTGCCCCGTGTGTTGAACTTGCTCCAGGGTTGCACACACACAGCAGCTGGGTAATGTGGTGATTAGGGTTTGCTTGCTTAGGTGGCACCAGGCCTTAGCCAGAGACAAGCTCACCCTGTCTGGATGTGACAGTGCAGACACCATCATTCACTTCACAAGGATGATATTACTAATCAAACACCATACCTACGTCTGAAAATCGCCTCTGACAAGACTGTTGACGTAAAACTGAAACCAAAATGTGTGTCAAGGCTGCTCTCAGTGTTCAACCCTGTAAATTACAGGCAAGCCGACAGAAAGGAAATGACCAACAGATAAAGCCACAAAAAGTATGACGTGAAAGAGATGGAAAGGAAACCTCTAACATCATGTACAAACTGGATGCCAAAAATAAAGGACACAATTAAAATAAATGAAACGAAAGTTATTGAACTAACAAACATTCTCAAGGCATTCTCTTGCATTCTAATATTACCATAAAATATACATCTTAAAAATGTCAGTGACGAACAAATGACTGCAATAGTCATTTGCAATAGGTGGGGTGGTGGTAGCGTAGTGGTTAAGGACCTTGGCTAGCGTGTAAGTAGCCTGAAAAGTTGTGGGCTGAATCCCGGCTGCCACCGTTGTGCCCTTGAGCAAGGCACTTAACCCTAAGTTGCTCTAAGGGAGACTGGCCCTGAAAAATTGATAGTTGATGAGTTGTAAGTCGCTTTGGATAAAAGCGTCTGCTAAATGCATTAATGTAAATGTAAATGCATAAATGCTATGTCCAAAACAGGCCATTCTAGAGAAGACAGGCTGAAATCAATGACTTTGGCGCCATCAATAGGTCAGAACAGGCAGTACAACAAACATGGATGAAGTGGCTCCAGTGAGGCTCACAGCTGTTCAGTACCTTGGACCATTTCCCTGACTGATGGAGCACGTGCTCAAAAGTCATGGGACCATTTTGAAGGTCTTGATGAGCTGAGTCAGTAGAGAGTGGTGGCACTGACCAGAAGCAGGGAGAGGCTTAGCATGCAGCATGTGATTGGAAGCGTGTGTGAACAAGGGATACACTGTTTACAGAATTATGGCTTTGTGGGTTGATGTCAGAGGACACATGTAAATAGTAGGATCAACACACTGTCAAATGGCCTGCTAATAATATACTGGGCAAATGAAGAGCAATTGAGATTATTTTTAAATGTAGGGTTATTGTAAATGGGGCTAAAATAGCTGCCCAGCTGGTCATCGATGACTGATACCCCCACTGATTACAGTGTGAACTGCAATCCTCCATTACTTCTGGCATCAACAGTGTGACAGCTGATTCCTGACAGTGAAGTCACCTAACTTTCCTTTGGTCATTGTTTAGACGGGCTATGGGGCTTTTAAACAGTGGACCTCACAAACAAATATCTATGGTATTGCTTTTGCACTATTGGCATCAAAATGAAATCTTACAGCATGTAGTGTGTACAAGGTGTCCCAGGAGGCTTTTTTAAGCTAAGTCAGCTCAGGGGTTTATATTAAATATTCATCAAATTTTCACGATTGTTTTGTTTGCCAACTCTGTTGAGTGGTTTATAATTCTAGACTATCTGACTGGATTAAATGTCATGAATTGTTGGCTTACTGTCACAATCATTAAAAGCTTTGATGACAGACAGGACAGGTGGTATTTTCAGTTTTTCAAACAAAGCTGACAACCTTGTGATTTACTGATCTAAAATACCTCAAGATGCCTTCAACTTCAAATTGAATACTCTTACAAAATGCCAAAATGTCAATGTTACAGCTGTCGGGGAACATTAAAGCAAAGCCTGAATTTTCAAGCAGAGACAAAAGATACATTTTCACTGACAACCCAGGAAAGGATGTCCGTGTTGTCTACTCATGAAACCAATTAAGACAACAGCTACATGCAAACTGTTCACATGATAGTATTTATTACTGAAAAATATCAAGGCAGCAATGAATAAACAATACTTTTGTTTGCTTTACTCAAGTGTTACTTGTTTGCGACAGAAAACAGTTTTTCTTTTTTTTTCTTTTTTTTTAAGCAAGAAAGCTATCTAAGCACAAACATGCATTCATCTCTACCAGAGAGAGAAGTGGCTCTTAACATATAAAACATACATTTGAAAATATGTAATAAATAAGCCTGACAATACAGTCATAACATTAGCATAATATACACAGAAGCTCTAAGCAAATGCTTTCTCCTTGAAAAACTGCGAGACTGAGAGGATTGATCAGGATGGCACATACATACGCAGCTGTCAAGCAACAGCTTATTAAAGGGCTCATCACAATCTCTGCTAAGTAAAATGGATAGGGATGTTTTTAGTTTTGTCTGTTTGTGTCTTTCTATTTTAATTACCTTGCAACATGGACAGAGGAGAAGTCACTTTAAAGACTTAACCATTGGACGGTTCATATTGTGGCATATTAGATTTAGTTATGACCTCGTATTTTCATACAATACACTACATACAAATTTCACACTAAGATGGTGACCTGGAGATCACTGAGAACCTGGTATACCAAACACTTTCGCGTTGCTTCACTTTGTGTAAAGAGTCTGGGACCCCTCACTTGATGTATGTTTCCTTCCTCGTGGGCAGATACTTTCTGTGAACTTTGAAACTATTGGGCATGCCAGAGCCCTCTGTTCGCTGATTGGTCAGCCAAAACTTTACATTTTAGAGAGATCCCTGACGTAGTACTGTAGTAAAATGCAATATTGCACAAAAGTGCAAGGCGGTGCTAGCCTGGCTAGACCACTGATGGCATATCATATCGATATTCTCAGTTCATAACACTGTGAACACATTCATGATGTCATACCTTCCAGAACTTCCAAAAAACAGCTCAGCTCTAAACCTTAATGAAGATGACCTCTAGCGATGGGCTTGTGCATGACCACACCAAGGTCAGTTGGCTGGGTTGTAAAATGTCCCCTCCACAACAGATTCGCTGGAGAACTCTTCATCCCTCAAGATACTCAACTCCAAGGCCTCTTCATCCAACTCCAACATGTGGGCAGGAAAGCCCGCAATCTCCTGGTCCAGCCAGGATGCTGCATCTGACACAGGGGTGGGGAGAGACACATATTTTTACATATAATACTAGCAACAGTTTCTTTAAACCTTCACAGTTCCCAACAGACATCTGTGAAGGCAACAAATGTTCACACTTGCTGACAGACATCTGTGAAGGCAATACATGTTCACAGGTGCTGACATATCTGTAAATAGACAAGCACCGCTAACAAGGTTACACTATGGAGACATGGACAGATCAATGGATGGATAAACAGACTGGCTCATTCTGAACTATACCTGTTAACATGGTGTCAGAGAGGTTATGGCACATTCCAGCGGGCTGTTTCTGGTCTTGGCCAGGGTCGAGGCTCTGGAGAGCAGAGGCTTCTTTCTCTGTGCAGCTACTCTGCATCCCAGGATCGGGAGCAGCACTGGACCCAGGCTCTTTGCAGAGCTGACCCAACTGGAAAGAGGTCCAAAAATGTGAAATTAATAGCAGCAGTGAGAGCAAGTAAGAACTCAACTCATTCAAGTGCACAATACAATTTTTCTAACAAGTGGAATAAGGAACTAACAGTTCCCAGGAATTCCTCTTTTTCAGAGGAAAGTAAAATGAAAGTCGTTCCTTCCTCATATACAGCCCAGCTTCCTCACTTGTACATCACTTACATAAAAAATGTCTGGAAACACAGCAAATGTAAATATACATTTATATAAAAGTAAAGTTTTGCAGCCCACCTGCTGGGAAAGGGCTTTTGTTTGGCTGGGGGTGAGGTGCAGACCCATGTAGGACTCCTGCATGGACAATAGGAGAAGTAAGTCAACACAGAGACACATGACATGCTATGCTATGGTATGGTATGGTCCAATAGGAAATGACTGAACTGTGTCCATAGCAACTGGGTAGACACAGTAGTTGCAGAATCACTGTTTTGTTGGGAAATGGCTAGATTTAGATTTAAATTTAGATTTATGCATTTAGCAGATACTTTTATCCAAAGTCACTTCAGTTTTTTTGCCAACTACCAACTACTTCAGGGCCAGTCTCACTTTGAACGACTTAAGGTTAAGTGTCTTGCTCAAGGGCACAACAATAGCAGCTGGGATTCAAACCACAATTTTTAGGGTACTAGCATGCTCAAGCTACATGGAAGAAATCTTAAACAGACTAGTTACTAGTACTAGTACTAGTTAACCTGTGCTTGCATATTTGAGAACAGGTTTCTCATATAATAACTTACATTGAGGCCTATGCCGGTGTCCAGACAGGACCCACTCTGTGAGGAGATTCCCGCTGGCAGGCTCTGAGCCATCTTCTGGGGGCTCCCAGAGAGACCACTCCCTGCCACTGCCTCCTGCAGCTGGCTCTTGGATCTCCGGTGGCCCTGCACCCTCATCGGTGTGCCTGTTCTGAGGGGCTCCTGAGCGGGCAAAGCATTCACAGCAGACGGGGCTCCGTGGAGGACACTCTCCTTCTGCCAAGGATGGCCTTGATTTGGACCAGTCATGGAGGCAGGGCTTGGGGAGGGCCATGGTGGGTGGTGCTGATGTTGCTGTTGTTGCTGTTGTTGTTGTTGTTGTTGTTGTTGATTGTGGAGGTGGATATGTGGACCATAGTGGTCAGGCTGTGGATGGTGAGTTGCTGGCCACTGGCTTTGGTGGTGTTGCTGCTGGATAAATTGTTGGTGATAAGGCTGCTGTGGTGAGGGACCCACATGGTGGAGTCGCTGGCTCGGTTCACAGTGAAACGGCTGGTTGTGTTGGTGGGGCTGCAGCTGCTGCTGGCCGGGCAGAGGGTGAGGGTGTGCATGTGGGCCAGGGCCCGCCTGGTCCTGGCTGTGGTAAGGCTGGAGCTGTGCGGGTGGAGGGCTCGGAGCCTGCAGATGCTTGAGGAGATGGCTCTGCAGCTGCGGGGTTGGCTGAGTGTGCGACTGGCACTGGGGAAGCTGGCGCTTTGGGTATAAAGACGGCTGGTACGGCGGATGCTGTAAAGGTTGCTGATGCGTGCGCTGGCTCGGCATGTGCGCTGGGTGGCTGGGTGGCAGGTTGGCACTGTGCACAGGTGGCTCTGGCAGCTGATGGTGGAGCTGCCCTTCCGTTGAAGTGTATGGCAAATGCTGCAGTGGCTGCTGGGATAGCGGAGGACCGGTGTGCTGTGGCTGACTGTAGGGATACGCAGGGGGACGGGAGTCCCGTGACATCTGACTGGTGTTGAGGAGAACACCCTGAACAGACAGAGTAAACCACACATACGATTGAATTGAAGGGACTGGTCACCAGATTTGATGCCAGTCTCCAATACAACCCCAGTGATAATCATGGCTCTAATGTCAAGGGCATCAGCTTCATTTTAATGGAATGTGAAAAAAGATAAAATGAGTACTAGTCTGTTCTCTGTTTGATTTCTTTGGATGAAAATATCTTCTAAACGATTAGATACAGAGGTGTGTTGCTATAACACCATGAGTTCAGAGAAGGCCGCTACTGTGAACTACTCCATTTTTCTGTAATGGAAAAAACAGACTTTGAGTAAATGTATTTATTTAATTTTACAGGGGCAGAGTACACATAACATTAACCTTATTAAAAGCAAGAGAAGATGCTTTGTACTAGGTTATAGCAAAACATGCTAATTTTCACCTGCAGTCCCTGGGAAGGTATTTTTGCTGGGTAACTGAGCCACTGATAACTTTTCTGAAAAAATAACAAACTTTTGAGGGGAGATAGGCTCTGGCTCAGAATGGTTTCTACAAGGACAAGGGTATAAGAGAGGCTCTGGGTCAGAATGGTTCCTACAAGGAAAAGGGTATAAGCCAGGCACTGGGTCAGAGTGGTTGCTACAAGGACAAGGGTATAAGAATGGAAACACTTGTTTCCAAAATGTTCTACTAAATGGTTGTACTACATACTGCATACGACCAGGGATGTGCCTTTGCAACAACTATTGGATGTTCTATATTGAGAAAATGTGTGCTAATTTCAGCATGTCCTGACCACACTGAGGGTGTGCGTGTGTGTGTGAATAAGTGGTGTATATGTACAGTGCTGCCTACTTTCCCTGTCCTTCAAGTGAGTAAATGTTTGGCCAGCGCTCTAAGGGAAAGGAAAACTGTCTGAGTGAAGCCTGCTCCTACCCTTATGAACTTGAGCAATTAGCCATTTTGGAAACAGCAACTGTAAGTCCATACCTGAGTGATGGAGGACAGTGTTGGGGACACAGTGGGGGAGAACTGTTTTGGATGGTGCCAACGGGACTCTCCACCACTGGGCAGAATGAGAGGGCTGAGCTGGTTCCGTTTGCGTGACGCCGCCGGAGGATGTGATTGGTTGGACGCACGTGAAGAGCCAGACAGGGACGAGGACGAGCAAGAGCGCGATCCACCAATGCCGCTGCTGTAGCTACAGTGGCTAGCTGCTGATTGGAGGGACTGGTTGCTGAGGGAGGAGCTGCTGAGAGAGGACAGCAGGGATTGGTTGCTGAGGGACGACTTGAGGGAGGAGTTACTCAGGGACAGATGCAGGGAGGCTGAGCTCAAAGAGCTGGGCAGGGAGTTGCTGCTGAGAGACGATTGGATGTTAGGGCTACTCAATGATGACTGAAGCAGAGGGTTACTGAGAGACACTGGCATTGGGGATAAACCTGAAAAAAAGACAGCAGAAGGGAAAAAAATCATTCCAGTCCAAACACTAATACTTTATTTTCAACTTTCAAGAAGACTTGATTGCAACTTGATTAAGCTGACCTAAATTGCCTCATTATTTATAATACCACTTGATTTAATCAACCAAAAAATTTATTTTCTGTGAGTAACCTAACCATAGAGCGGTGGTAGCATAGCGGTTACGGAACCTGGCTAGCTAGTAGTCTGGAAATTGTGGATTCAAATCCCCGTTGCCACCGTCAAGGGGAGATTTGCCCTGAACTCATTGATAGTTGACAAACATAAGTAATTTTGGATAAAAGGGTCTGCTAAATGCATAAATGTAAATGTACATACGTTACGATTTCTTATGACACGTAAGGCACCACATAGCTTTTCATTCACATGAAAGCTGCTACACACCAATAAAGTCAGCTGAACAAGACATTTGAAAACAATGTTTTATGTAATTGCCAGATACCAGGTAGGTGAAAGGCATCATCTGTCTTGAGGCCAGGGTGTGTGAGCCCCCCAGGCAGGTGGTCTGAACTGCTGGAGGAGGCCAGGCACGTAGCCTGGCCCAGAGGGTCCACCTCAAGGCCTGTGGGCTGGGGGGAGGGCAAGTGAAGACTGGAAAGGTCTGGCAGAGAACCACTCAAGTTCAGAGAAGACGGCAACGGGATGAGGCTGCCGCCCTGTTGGCTGGGTGTAGGAATGGCACTGAGGAGAGAATAAGATAAAAAGAGAGAGAGATCAGCAGTGGTAATATGAAAGGCACAAAGTAGTGAAAAGAAAAGAGATGGGTAGAAGAAAAAGAAAAACTTAAAACTGACGTAAAAAGAGAAGAGATGAGAATAGAATATATGTGAAGAGCAGAGCACAAAACAGCAAAATAAAAGCGAGTGCACGAGATGAGGATATTTGACTTGGCAGCCTGAGTGAGGGGAATATGACAGGAACTGAGGAATGACTCACTGCTGGCTGGAGGCTTTGGCACTTCCTGATGGCACTTCAGACAACTGAGGACACGCAAGAAAAGGCCACATAAACACTACTTACACACTTGAAAAAGGAATAACAACTGTATATCACATATATTACATCAATAAAACAAGCAACTGGAGAGGCACTTGAAGAGCGTAGGCCTCTGCCAAAGGCAAATGGCATATCACTCAATGTCAGTGAAAATGAACCTAAACTGAACAGATCTGCTTCAAATTTTAATGGGCTATTCAGGGCTAATGGGCTAACACTTTTCCAAGACGTTTCATAAAAATCTGGCCAGTAGGTTGTTTTCTATTCAAGGAAATACTGCCTTGAGGTACTTAATATAGGAAGAAACCTTGGGCAGATCCGCAGCTCAAGGGGCCAACCCAACTGCCGAGGGTCATGCAGGAAAAGTACAACAGTGGTTATCATGACAGACTACAATTTGGCTGTGATTTTAGATGAGCATCATTATAATTCCAAAATATTGTCCCACAACATTATATGGTAGTCAAGCCATAGGTGGCTATCAAAAATGTAATCCTACTCAAAAACAAACAAGACAGACCAACAGAAAACCTAACCCTTTCTGATGAGGGCCCAGAAGGGGGACAGTTACCTTTTTGCAGTCATTTTTCAAAGGCTTGCTTTCCTCTGGCAAATTCTCTTCAATGAGAGGTACGGGATATGGGAACACTTAGAATTTAAGGCAAAATAGCAAGGACAGGATCAGCAGTCATAAAATTTACTTTTTAATAAAAACTAAATTTCAGTGGATCATTAAACAGGTCATACTGGTTTGTAATACTCAGAGCAACAACTTAAAAGATTTAAGTGTCAAATCAATGCAAAGTACCGTAAGCAATCTGAGTAAACACCAGTGCACCAAGACAACAACTCGGAGAGGTTGTGCAGGCTTCTAATTACAACCCTCTGCAGCTGGAGCGAGAGCAGCTAACTGCAGCTGGCGCTGGAAGAGGGGAGGCAGTACACTCACCACTCCGTCTATTCCGGGGGATGAGAGCCTGGGCTGAACTCATCTGGTCACCAATGTGTGTGTTGCGCACGGTGGTGTGTAGGGCAGAATCTGAATTTGTCCTTGGAAAAACAAAAAAAACAACAAAAAAAAAGAAAGGTTCAGACAAGTTGCGAGAGACAGAACAGCGAGGAAAGGGCAGGTCTTAACAGAGTCAGAGGGCAATCTGGGGGACAAAAGGGCTGGTAATTACCTATTCAGAGCTGTTGCTGGGAGGCGGATCTCTTGGCTTTTGTCTGTGGTGCAGCTGTTTGGCCAGTTCCTTCATTAAGCGACACAGAAAAGGAGGTCAAATAAGATGGGAAAGACATTAATAAATTCACAGAAACCGAACATGAACATCAATATTAACAGAAAACACACACAAAAGTCACCAATCAATAAGATAGCAAAGCAGTAGTATTCTCAATTGGCAAAGGCTGGGATTCACCTCTCAAACTCATTTTAAAAAAATTGTAGTCCAAAGTATAGATATACTTTTTATTGTTACACTGATTTAAACAATTTATTATTCAGACAATGAGAACATTCAATTAAAATGTCCAGGTAAGTGTTTTGGACTGATTTTGGACAGAAACATTTCAGATGTTATGTACGACCAAAAAAATGCACATTTTACATGATGAGAATTGAGAATTATTTATCTAAAAGTAAAAACTGCTGCTACAACGAAGCCTACTCTGATTTTTACTCAGGAAGTACCTCAACAGACAGCACTGACAGCACCAGTGCATATAAAAGATGTTAAACGGATTACTTGAAATTAATCAACATGTAGCCCTCTTGTTTCAAGTTGCCGAGTGATGACAGTAGGTATGACAACGACAGAATTTGGTGCAACGTAGACCAAATAGCTAAACAGCAGGCAATGCTAACTGTCTATATCGTACCAAATGCTGCCATTCTTATACCGATCAACAGCTCTCGGCAGCCTTTGAGGAACAGGGATTTGGGTGGGCTGGCTGACTGACTGACAGACAGATTTTTCCCTTAATAGTCCTGGCTGCTTGAGCCAGCTGGCCAGGGTCCTGATCCTTTACCTTCTCCAGCAAGATGTTGGAGGAGGAGACTGGTGGATGGAGTGGTAAGGTGCACTCTCAGTCTGTAGGCACAGGGTTAAGGGTTTACCGCTTGGCAGGAGTGTCAAAAGTATGTTTAGGCCATACAAATAGGCTTTACTTGGTATTCACAAAGGCCAGACAAAAAAAGATTTACATACATTTCATAAACTCTTTTCTTCTTCGAATCAAGTACTGAAGTAATAATAGTGTTGTCAATGTCATTAACATTATCAACAAGGTACGGCTGAAAGCGCAACAAGTTAGCTGGCTGTATGTGTATGCCATCCAGACTAATCCAGACTGCCAAGTAACAGTCTGGATTAAAAGGAGCATATGAAACATGAACCGAAATATTCTTAGAAGAGAAGTACACGCCACAAAAAGAGAGCCAAGTCCTCTTTTTTGACATGAATGTGGAACAGATACACAGAAAGTTAAGAAAGCGTTTCCCATATCTCTGCTAATGTGTATAAGGGAATCATAAATCGTATAAACAATATCAACTCAACTTGAATTACTTTGACATAAATATGTATTTTTCTACATTTTTCAATTCAATCAGTATTTTTTTATTGACAGGCTCAATCCACTTCATAGATTGAGCAACACTTTGTAGGATGCTAGTGTTGCACACATATCCGGAGAGATGTGCTGCATTTCTTTAAAGACAGAGAAGTTATGCTGCTCTGGCTTTCTCTTTAAACTATTCCATGATGTTCTGTTGGATGGCACACTTGGCCTGATCTGTTCGCCCCCTTTTTCTTCTTTTGAAACTCTTGCATGATTTTGCCAAAGTTCTCTGGACCATTATCATGCTGGAAGTTTACTTGCATTTGCACTTGTCTATTTTATTTTTTTCATGACTGCCATTATTCTGGTATATCCATGATGACGGACATGGTCAGACTTCTATCTGACCAATCAGAGCTACAAATCAGAGTGAGTCATCACCTCCTAAGCATCTTTTGCAGCACCATACCTTCTGCAGGCTTCACTCTCTAGACAGTGCATTCACTTTGGTCATCTTGGCCAGCTTCAAACCAAACATGTTGGACCCCATCTGAGACTAAACAAATTTTGGGCTCGTGTGACCAAAATATGTGCCCAACTTCCATCAGGTTTCTTTTCATATTCTTTCCATTCATATTCAAAGTTCATCTCTTTTCCCATAGATACATCCATAGACGTTTATCCATGAAGTTTTGCAATGTCCTTCACACTAAGCTGTCACAGAAACAACTTCCACTGATAAACCTTTCGTGAAGGACTTGCCTTTTTGTTTTTCTGACCTAGATTGTGCAAGTAGCTCAATGGCCATGGTGTTATTTGAGGAGGACAGACACTGCATCGGTCATTAGTGGCAAGACTTGCTCTCAAAGATTACTGCAGTAACTGTTCAAATAATTATAGTGCATGCAATGTGATACTGCCCAGAAGTATATCTATTTACGTTGTCTAGTGTACAGATATCAGTATACAAATGACCACACTATTGGTTTGCATGGGTTATGAAATATGTGGTCGCTGTTCTCTATCTCTTATAATATATCAAGGCCTTCAATATAACACAGAACGATTTTAAAAATCTGATGTCACCATACTGAGTGTGCTACTTATTTTGGATAAAGCCACCAGTTCTATGACTAAATAAAAGAAAGATAGGAGGAAACAGTTGACTCCAGGAAGTCCTCTCAGATGCAGCCAGTGAGATGACTTACT
Source organism: Tenualosa ilisha (assembly GCA_015244755.2). NCBI lineage: Eukaryota > Metazoa > Chordata > Actinopteri > Clupeiformes > Clupeidae > Tenualosa > Tenualosa ilisha. The sequence continues at coordinate 768,021 of PYXC01002021.1, forward strand.
GATAACTGAGGCACATCTAATCAGACTGAAAAGGATACATGTCTTCTGTTGGGTCGGCTCGGAGGACTCAGTCTCCTTTCTCTATGGGACTGATCTGACATCAGGTGACGACGCCCAGCACAAGTGTGGTCAGGGTTGTATGACACCTGACCCTATGTCGAGAGAGGTTGAAAGAAGACATATGAGCTTGAGTATTGCCAGAAGTGTTAACACAACATTAGCCATCAATATATTTTTGATTCTAAGCCCAGCTGGATCCAGTAGGTTATGAATTTATAAAAGGTTTGATGAATAAATTGATTGTGGTACAGCATTTGTTCGAATCTTATTACTTGATTGCCATATTTAAAATATAAAGATGTCATTAAAACACTGAATGTGCTTTCGCCACAATTCTATTAGCCAACACTGTATGTCAGTGCAAAGGTGTCAATCCTCATGTGGCCATATGTTATAAAGCAAGCAAGAAAATTCATCACAAAAACTGGCAGAGTCAGGAATCAAAGTCACTGCATATTAACAAACACTAAAAACTAATATTAAATGGCATCGTTATGCCATATTATGCCATTATGATCCTAAATTCATGTGTTAGCTGTCTTTGATGGGCTATCACGGGATATTAACGTTATAGCAACTGAATCTCACCTGGGTGTCACAAGTAGCTCTTACAATCTGGTTAACATTGGGCAAGGAACCACCATAATATGGGGCCAAATTTCTGGCCTGCCGAGCTCTCTGTACCTGTAACTGAAACAACAGTGAAGGAAATTCACCAATTTAAGGTTTAGAAAATCTCATGTACCAAATTACTGCTGTCGAAGAAAATTTGTTTCACAATTGAGTGCTATTCTCTGGTGCATCTGAACAATTCCAACGCCATTGTTCTAAACCCAAAGACTGCTATCGATTTCTATCTTCTCCGATCGACGGCCCACGACCCAAATCTGCTCCCCAGCCCAACACTTACACATGCATGCACACACGCACTGATAGTTTCTCCAACTGACCAAAGTTTAAAGAAGCATGCAATATTTCTGAATTTGAGTATTTCCCAGAACCCGTATAGTTTTTTGCTCTCTAAATTCTCACTTCCATTGATTTTTAGTGGACTATGAGTATGTTTCAGTAACGTTTTATTGCTATTTTCTACACTCTGCCACTTCCTGTGTAGCCAACATTGCACATTTCCCAAATCTGGTCTTATTTTAATGTTGGCAAATGTCAGTCTAATTACTGCTCTGTGCCTATTCAGGCTAGGTTGAAGTAACGTAAACAGAAAACTTAAGCTAACAAATCAAACATTGCTAACTTTTTTTACTCTACTTCGCATGCTTTACTATAATCTCAGACCGTTTTGCCATGTAATCCTACTTCCCGTCTTACGTTGCAGCTGTTTTGGCTGCCACTTTCACTGCGATCTTGGCCTGTCAAACAGACATCGACACTTAAGTTACCTTGGTGGAAGTGATGTCCATCATAACCTCTTGGAAGGCGGCGGTGTCTTCAGCCTGGCGCTGAATGTGAAGGGCAATTTTCTCGCTGAACTTGCGTGGATTACATCCCGCAGAGCCAGAGCCTGTCCCTTGGCTACACCCTCGGCCCCCAAAACCTGTACCTGCCATAAACATGATCGACCCGATAGTATTGACAGTAGTGAGTGAGTTGTTCAGTAAGCTATCGGTGACCTAAACACCCTCGAGAGGTAAACGTAAAGTACCATGGGAACTGCTGTTTGTTCTTCAGCGGAAAAACGCAGCCTGTCTCAGTAAAACTACACTGCCCATAGATGGAGCAACAGGTCTGTCGATAAACAGACCAAGAGTTCTGGGTAATGTAGTTCATGCAAATTTTCTTTCGAGATTTTATTATTAGTCTAGGTTACGTTGAATGCATACAAAGTTGGGTACTGTCACCATAAAGTTCCAAAAGTTTTGCAGGCTTTCTAGTGCGTGGCGTCTGCCTTTCAGAATTCCTTCTCAATTTTCCAAGTTATGGCATTTCTTCGTAAACTATTTTCCAAAGGTTAGAAGCAACTCGATGTCAATGGTGGCATTTAGCACTCATTCAATTTTCTGCATTACTATGGTTAAAAAATAGAAATTAACATGCAATCTAACGTACGATTTCTACAAAAAAAAAACTACATTTCCCTAGACCAGTCTAGGAACACTTTCAAAAGTGGCGCTTCACTTCCGCCGTGATAGTAGTAGTCCTGACCGACTGGTGTGAAGATGTCTGGAGATAACGTGGATGGTAAAGTTACACCAACCAGCAAAAATGTCTCACTGCCAATGTCCCGAGTGAGGCTGATAATGAAAAGTTCTCCAGATGTCTCAAATATTAATCAGGAAGCCCTCTTTTTAACAACAAAAGCAACGGTAAGGCTACATCCCTGGCTGTTTGTTTGCTAGTCAGAAGGCAACTTGGCTAGGGACAAGCTAACACATTTTAACGGACTAAAGTAATAGTTTGTTCGTATATGTAAAAGGCAGTGGATGTTGTCAAAGTCAAATGAACGATGACAGTCGTTTTGTCTTATTCTGGAGATTATATGTAACGTTAATGTCCATATAGTCAATCCTACGTGGACAGTGATGAACAAAAGTGGTTATCTGCAACGCGAACTAACGTAACGCTAGCCACGTTATCGTTAGCCTAAAATGACTTTAAACGTTACCTGCTTGATGGTCTGTTCTTAAAACTCTGTTTTTCATTCATTCATAAGTGCCATAGCTAAATAATGTGAAGCTGTGGAAGACGCTAATAATGTCGGTTAAGAGATCATGACTATAAATATGTTTTATGTGTATCCAGGAGCTTTTTGTACAACATCTAGCTCTTTCCTCGTTTAAAAATGGGCCTGGAAAAGAGAAGAACTCGCTGTCATACCGTGACCTTGCCGACACTGCAGAGGCCACAGAGAACTTTCAGTTTCTCACCGGTATGTAACGTTAATCACTGAAGATATGATTATTTGCTGTTCTCCCGATCTTACACCAGTGTAACATAAATCATCTGCTATAATGACAAGACCTAAGGGCACTTATTTTGTTTCTTGTCATTAAGCCGTTTGCTTGTCATTCACAGACATCCTTCCAAAGAAGATCTTGGCAAAGGATTATCTGAAGTCTCTGGAAGAAAGGCAGGAGGAAGATGATATCTAATGGATCTCATAATCTGCAGTTTGCAAACTTGGATCTGTTGCCAACCATTCACTCAGTGGCTCAGATGGCTGAGTTTCCCAACCCTTTTAGCAGCTAAACAAGCACAAAATAGCTAAGATGGCAGGAGAGGTTTACCTTATAAGCTGTCTTGATGGATCTTTTGTTGTTGTTTGATTTTGGTTTTCTTACTCTAAATGATACACTTCGCAGTGAGCTGAAATACTGGTAAGATGCACTATTGCAAAAGCATGATCATGGGCAACACTGTGATTAATTTATTTGACTTCCAGCTCTTTGACAGCTCTCAAAGACACAGTTTAGGACTGCTTTTCCACAACCAGGTCATTCGTTGCACTGTTTTACGATTTTCTCAGGTTAAATGGTGCTTTACTGATGGATTCAGTCCATGGTGCTTGTTGAGGCATCCACTCAGTGAAAAAAAAAATCAATCAAAAAAGGGGTACCTTGTGTTTATGCTCATTCTGGAAAACCAGTGGCATTGACTGTTCAGAAATCAGTCCTGCATATGAAATACTACTGCATTTGTGACCAATACCTGACCTAAATACAACTCAGGGTATTTAATTTTCTCTCTCTGTTAGAGGGCATTAGGACAGAATTGCTTTTAAAGGAGAAATCTGAAGTGAATCAGCCCAAAGCCCTTTTGTTCAAGGTCAGCAAGTGCTGTCAGTTGGTAAAAGAACAAAAAAAATTGATGCGACTGAATAATGAACCGACAACTAACACCAAGTGAATGGGGGACAGTAACTTACTTCCAGTTTCATTTCACTATGCCCCGTTCAGTTAACAATAGTTATTGGTTCGTTATTTGGTCTATGTTGCATCAAATTTTCTGGTTCTTTTTCCTACAGACAGCATTCAGTGACCTTGAACAACAGGGCTATTGACTGATTCACACCATATTTCTTCTATAAGGATTTTTTCTCTTTTTTTCCTTCTCTTTGATTAGCTTATTTGCTGAATCCAAGAAAAAAGGTTCCCACTGTTGTATTTCTACAGAGGGTAAGAAGTGTAAAAATTCTGCACAATAATTGTCTAGTGAAAAGGTAGGGGTTTTAGTAATCCGTTTTATTTATTTATGCTATGACACATCCATATACCTTTTCATACGTCTGTTCTCAGAAGAATCAGTGTAATACTTTGTATGAATACTCTTTATGTTTTTACAGAGGTGATGAAGACTTGGTTCATTGCTCTCTCATTCATGTCTGACTTCTTTTTCATGCAGAAAGCAAAGTGCACTGGTTAAGATTTGTATAGTTGCTAACAAGTAGCATAGTGTTCATATATGTTTGTATGAAAGTTTAGTCTGTACCATGTATGGAAATAAATGTGTTGCATAGTGTGGACATGTTTTATTTTTATACAAAAATTTCTCTTAAGATTATTTCTGTGGGATTCACAATGAAATTATTTGAATGATTGGAAAGCTACAGCAAAGAATTAAATCTAAAACTAGCAATATGAAGACATGCAAAAAAAAAACTTAAACTGTCTCTTTTGGTAATACATTTGGTGATGTGACGGCCTTATGTGATTCAATCATGAGCACAGAGATAGACTAAGCATTGTCTATGCAGTCAGTTGAAATGACTAGTGTCTCTCACGTAGTCACCATCTTTCCTTGAAGATTACACCTAAACTCATTACTCATAACGCAAAAAATGTTGAATGTGTCTCATGAAGTTAATTTAAGCACTTTACAAAAAATGAGCATCACTTTTTCCAGGCTAAGGTTTTCACTAAAGGTTGCTTTGAAGTGCTGCAATACTATGTAGAGGGAACAAGCCTGAGGGCTGAGAGTATAAAAATAGATTTTATTACCAAGGTTTAAGCTAGTTATCATAATGAATTATTCACTGGATTGTTAAGATGGTGTGTGCCAAATAGTGCAAATGAGACAAAGTAATTACCTCACCCATCTAAAATGAGCACAAGTAAAGAAATCAGTGGTTATTGGAAACAAAGGTTCCAATACACAACAAAGGTTGGACATGCATTGTCATGTTCAGAGTTTGCATGCTACCATCTCTGTGCTAGTAGTTTGGCTAGCCGAAGCTGCATGAGGTCCAGGGTCCTCTCCAAGATGGACAGCTTCTCCTCCAGAACTGCTGCCAGTTCCTCTCGACTATGGATTGAGTCTCTTGAGTTGGACAACTTCTCTTTTATACTATAAAGAAAAAAGTAGGCAGGCTTTGAGTATCCATGTTAAACAGCCATGTCAGTCACAGTCATGACTGCCATCTTTAAAATATTTGTTATAGGTGTGTGCGTGCCTTATTTGATATAAACAAATGTGGAATAACAATTCCTAAATGGTGAAATATTATACTATATCAAGTGCTTCTATCTCATTGCTATACTGTATCAAGTGCTTCTATCTCATTACTATGTATGGCTTTGCTGGAACTGAAATGTTAAAATTCTCTCCATTACTCTCCTATTCATAGTAATACTATATTTATTATAATCTGATGGTCATGTGGCTCCATGACTGTTCATACCGTGCATCCAAGTATGTTAACTAAATTGATTTTCAAACAGAAAATGAACATTTTGGTTATTTTTCCATTTTTGTGCTGTAAAAATGACTGGCCTTAATAAAAACCGTGGGGACCGCAGTAAGTGTACAGTTGATTCCAGACATTTAAAGGCATATCTACAGATCAGATGGACAATGAAATCACAAAAAATGTTTTTGTTCATGTTTATCTCTTAGCAGACGTTTTTGACCAACACAACCTTCGTAGGGGGCAGCTGTAGCTTACCGGTTAGCACTGCAAGCTTGGAACCGATAGGTTGCCAGTTTACTGCCCTCACTGCTCCCTTAGTGTGAGCTTCACTGTGTGTGTTTCACTAATTGGGACAAATGCAGAGACCAAATTCCTTGTGTGTATGTATAAAAATACTCTTGGCCAATAAGACTGATGTTCTTCATTATATTTGATTTGATGACCAAACAAAAGAGAGGTACCTCACCCTAGCCCTTAGTACTCCTGAACTAATAACTGAATGTTATAGAAGTAACATGTTGCAAATTGAAATGCCAAATTTAGCTCACTGTTTGATGTATGTTCTACCAAAATCTCATGTTCTTTTTCCTAGCAACAGTACCCAACAACCTCAAACAACAGACTATGCTTAAAAGTAGCCTTCTCCGGACAATCACTTTAAAATTCACTAGACATTTCCGACTGAAAAAAACAAACTAATGAACAATAGAAGGCTTAAAAAAGGCCTAAAATATCCAAGTGATCATTCATTAGCCTGGTTCCCATCGTTTCACTTTGTCCAAAGCATCTGGAATCCCTCAATTGGCATACGTTTCCTTACTAGATTACTTTCTGTGAACTTATTGGCCATGCCAGAGCTCTCTGTTTGCCTTAGTTTCTCCCAAATTTGTTGGGAGAAACTAAGTTCATGGAGAGATCCCTGAATGTGCTGTAGCAAAATGTGATACTGAGTGGAAGTACTACACAGCTTTTCAGTTACTTGGAAGGGGATTGAAATGGATTTTTTCTGCTGATCCATGCAGCATTTGCTGTGTATATGAAACAAACTTATTCACTACACCTTAAAAACATGTTTGATTATACAAACATTCCAGTGTTTTAGTTGTTTCATTAGTGACTCTTATTGACTGAAATATTTATTAAACTGCTAACAGTATGAAACCAGGTCCTCTGCGATCACTCACAGCTTTTGACGTCTGGATGAGGGCTTTTTTTGTTGGTGTCTGTGCTGGACACATCTAGAGCACTGAAACAGACCCTGAATCGTAGCTGATGGCTGTGACCTCATGGTTGAGGTATGCAACCATTCTGGTGTGTGGAAAAATAGCAAACTCACATTTGCCCACATTCCTCCACATGTGTTAGTGTGTGTGTCTGTTTGTGTGTGTGTGTGTGTGTGTGCATGTGCACGCCTCATAAAATCCCTTTGTCTCAAGTCTTGTGCGGTACACATGAGCCAGTAAAACAAGCTTGTTCTTTCCAGCAGAGTTTAAAGCCTCCTTCTGCTGACAGGACTAATGGGAAGGAAGCATGTTGTTTGGCTGTCATGTGGATGGTGTAGGCTGTCATTTGCTCTTGTATAGGTTATGACGGTGATGAAAGACCATGAGTGAAGCTTACCTGGAAAAGGAGTAATGCTCTGTGCCCTCTCTCCTTTTCTCCTCTAGAGAGAAGAAAACCTTTTCCATGGTCTCTGCCGTCTGGACCACCTCCTTGTAGTCAGCCTGAACCACCTGCACATCCTGGCGGGCCTGTTCATCATACGAAGGTCCTCCTTCATCCATACCACTGGCCACTGACACAGCTTGCAGGGCAGCCCTGTTCTGGAGAGCAAGCAGACGGGTCTGCTCAAACTCCTCTTGTCCAACGACATCATCCCAGCAGACCGGAGTAGGCGGGGGCAGCCAGAAGCGCTGGCTGCAGTTAACTGGCCTGTCTGGCGTTTCGGAGACAAAAGGGCTGTCTGCAGGGAAGCCAGTCAGCAGCAGGTCCTGGAGGCCCGATCCCCAGTCATCCCAGTCTCCCAGCATCGGGTCCAGCTCATGTCCCAGTGCCGGGCACCAGACACAGAGGAGGAGACAGATGGGCAGCCAAGACTGCCCCACACCCCCCTGAAACAACAACATTGTGGCACTGCGACACAAAAGACTTATTAATTTGATGTGATGGGACTGAGAGTTATTTCATTAATGGTGCCAACTCCACCACAGATTTGATTGAATTTTTTTTGTTCCCACAAGGGCACACAAAATACACACTAAAGCACACACAGTACACACACATGCACGTGGGGTATGAATGCCTAGAGTGAATGGAGGTACCCCTCTGTGAATAACCTTATATCTAGACGCAAGTCTTTTTCATACTTTAAGAGGCTACTTGTGATTTCTCAACGTTTTCCCCGTGCATCTAAGGCTAAGGGATGAGGATACTGAACTTTTCACCTTCAACTGAAAACTTTCAGTTTTATACGGCAAGTTGAACAAAAACGCCACAATGCTTTATTTGAATGACGGTCGGTGGCATAGTTCTACTATTTACTGAAAAAAGAACGTTGCGTCTACTTCAGACACGGATATCTCACGCTCCATCTTATCTTTTGTTTATGGTGCTTTGTCAGAGCAAGTTTCCAGGGAAATCCCTGGTAATATACCGCAGACGAAAAAAAATAGCAGACAGTTCTTAAGATTTGAAGAGCTCTTTAACTTAACTATTGCTTTAAATACAACTATTCAACCACTTACCTTGCAGAAAAGCGCCACACTTCGAGCACAAGTAAAGCGCTCTCACGGGTGAGCTATTGGAAACTCTGAGTCGGCGGAGGCTGCGGACTTCGAGGCTTGCAACGCACCGTTTGTATGCCGGATCATGTCTAAAGCGACTATCTTCTAGCAGGGGGTGTTCCAACAGCGCCCGACTGCGTCACTAGACTGTCTAGAGAGGCAAAGCAGTTTGCTTCTTTTCTGTGTTCTTAAAACTACTATTTAGCGGTTTCGAGTCCTTGTATTTGGCCGCAATATGACCATACTTTTATTCCTGTAAACGATAAAAAAGATAATACTGTGTGTACTCTGCCACTGCCTTAGCCAAAGAGGGGTTTCCTTATCTTGTAACTGACAAATAAAAGGTCAAGTTTTACTGGATTAAATTCTTTTTTTTTGTTAATAATACAATTTATTTTTGGCACACCATTATTCAGTGCAAATCCAAAGCAGGCACTAAAGGAGAACACCATTAAAGGTTGCTGGAATGAGACAGGATAATGCATCTTTCAAGACCTACATTTAGCTCCTTTCATTTTTTGTAACTAAATAAAAAAATAACTCATAACATGTTGCAATGTACACCCCCATTTAGACCCCCATTTGCAAAACTCTTGCCAGTAGCCTACACACAACAACACTGTTGCTGGACTCTGGCAGAGGCTGACGCCACCTGTGTTTGGTTGAAATAGGGTGTCCTGGCTCTGTTTACAGAAAAATAAAAAAAGAACTGTCCATCTCAGAAACAAAAAGAGACATAACGGGCAAACAGACATTTCTATATGATCAATATGACCAAGTAGTTCTATGAGTAAATCAAGTCAAAAAGATCTGGTGAGAGAAAATCTAAATTTTATTTTTATTAATTAATGCAATATACAGTCAAGCCAGAGAGTGAACTACAAGTGATACATATTCACATTATGTCCTAACAAGGTTTACAGCATATCTTTGAGTTTATCATAATAATTAACAAAAAGTAAAATACAAATCGAAAGCTCACACGTTACAACATCGAGAAGAAAAACAACAAAACATCAAGGAACTTAGCAGTGTATTCAAATGCATCAATTTGAAAAGAAAAAGACCTCACTATGACAGGAATGACAGAAAATTCAAATTTGGCATGTGGTTAAAAGCTATGAAGTTCAGAGAGTTTTTGAAAATCAATGACATGAATGGGAGGCTTGTAGCCAGAGGGCTGTGCAGGGATGCCGTCACAAAAAGAAAAACCAAAACAAACGAACAAAAAAACAATGATAATAATAATAAAACAAAATAAAATCCTTTGGTCACTTTACTATTCCATGACTTATGTAAGGATATGGACTCACTTCCAGGAGAATGAATTGGTAATAATAAACTATTGGGGTGTCCTGGTTATAAAAACAAAACAAACAAAAAAAACCCTACTTTTTAAATGAGTATTTAAAGGAGTATTCAAATGGTTATTTGCTTATGTTGAAAATGATTGTCTTGGTTTGTGGTGGTGGTGGGGGTTACTGTTCAGGACACTCCCTACATTCAAAGGAGGTAGATGAAAAGCAACAGACAAAGGGCATTGACTAACTATGGGCAAGATTTGGCTTACACACCGCAGGTCATAGTGCATTAAGGCCAAGATGTCCAAAAATGTTGTTCCAACACCACATGCAATTGGTTAATTTAAGACAAAAGTGAGGGAACCAAAAGGAACAGTAGCAGATATTAGTCTTTAGCTGGCAATACCTTGGTCTGAAGTCATATTTCATCATTCACCAAGATCATCTAATTGGGCTCTATTACTCTATGCCCATTCAGTCAAAAAAGTTTAAAAAGGTCATCTGTAGGATTCGCCTAAGTGATACTGAATACATCATGATGCACTGTAAAAGTACATCATATTGAATTGGTCATATTTGACCATTTTGTAAGAACGGAAAGGTAATTAATGGAAAAACCTGTGCCTTAACACATTGATTTGTTACATTAGAGGTTTTTATTATCTGTGCACAAGGCTTTCTGTAGAAATGCACATGCTTGTGGTCGGGCTAAAGAAAATAAGAGGTGACAGCATGCCATTCTGAAAAAAACTAAAACAGGCATTTGCACAGCCCTGTCTGTTCGACAAACCTCCCAGGATAAAGGGATATTTTCTGATTTTGGAAAAAAAATGCTGTATGCAAAATTAAAAATAAAATGAAAAAGTCAATGCAGCATATATCAGGCTTATGAGGTACTTCATGTGTATATACTTTTTTCTTTAGAAAAGTTATCCAAGTCATATTACTCCTTAAAGTTCCTATTGTAGCAGAAAATACCTCGTTCTTTTCATCTTTTCCTCGCTTTGCCCAACTAAATGTGGGCAATTTCTTTTAAAAACTGCTTAGAAAGTGCAAAATATAAATACTGATCATTCTATGCAGCATGTTTTTACAAGGTTGCATGATGATTAACATATAAATTATTTTATGTTGAGAGGGGAGTGATTGAAAAGGCACACATAGGGATGAGGGAGGAAGAAAAAAATCTTTAAAAGTTTCTACCCAACACCTAACTTCTACACAACCTTATCTGTACCATTCTGCTGAGGAATACTTTTGAAACGCCTAAAACCAACCAGTGCATTGGCTAAAAAAAGGATACATTTATTATTCAATTTGTCACGTAGAATTATTCCCTTTATAAAATGGTTTTTGAAACAGAGAACTCATAGCTTATGCATGTTCTGCGATTTCTCTTACTCCAGGAGAAGACAGCAGATTTGATTTTGACAACAGCTTCACTGATTTTATTGCCATACAGTTACAAAATCAAGTCAAGTAGAGGATTGACACCCAAATCCTTGCTCTATTCGACTACTATATTCAGCTTACCACAATGGCATTTGCCGATCAGATACTGCACACTCTTCACTGGGAATCCATTTTGCCATAAACAACAGAGTCCAAAAATTCAGATGATGGCCCAAACATGTCATCCATTACCATTTAATCACGAGCAGCTGACAACCCATAATACGGCACAACCCTATATCAAATAGAAGACAAAACTACTTTCCAAATTTACAGTCTTATTCTGACAACTCAGAAAGCAATCCTCAACAGACTCAGCCCATCCCTGACTTGACATCAGTCATACATATCTTCTCAATCACACCACACTCATAAAAAGCTTCCTAGAACCATTACAGGTTCTTCAGGTCTCCTTGATTAAAAGATCTTGGTAAAACCTTGAACTATTCATGTTGAGTTTTAAAACGTTCATCACTTTTCTGTGAACCTGACTGAGGGTTCAGTTTAGTACCCCATGCGGATGACATTGTTCATCATTTAAAATATTCAAAGGTTTGTTCCAAAGACCCTTTAGCAGGGCAGATCTTTTAAAGGCTCTTTTCATCTCCTCTGCTTTCTGTGCAGATCAGCACAACCAAATGGCATCTATACTAAATACAAATTAGTCACCCAGTCTTGGCTGCGGCATACTGACGTACATACGGGTGTTCACAGGCAGTTTTGAGAAATTAGAGTTAAGAGAAGATACGCATAAAACAACAAAGTCCAATTACAACATTTTTGGTCCCCTGATTATCTTTTTGGGCTTTGAAATGTCCCTCAAATTAGTCCTTAAAATTTTAAAAAACAGTACAATTAGTAAGTGTTGTTTGGTCTCTATTCCTGTTCTTTGCCATCATATGGATCAGGAACACATGCTAGGGCCTGACACCATTCTGAGGTAGTGTTCCAAGTTGGTATAAAAAGCTTGATCGTTCTGAAGCTCTTAAGGACAAGAAAAAGACTGACACATTTCAGATTTAGGTGCCCTATGTGTTTCCCAATTACAGTAATATGGCATAAATTTTGAAGACTGGTGCACTAAGCATATCCATCAAAAGATTCTTTCTGGCATTTTAGTGAACTACGAATGTTTAGTGATGGAATCTGAAACAGTATCCTCAGAGACCAAAGGTCATGCTGGTTTTACCAAAGAACCCGTCATGTCCAGAAGTATGAAACAGGATACTGCACATCAATGAAGATCTGTCAGTCTATGTCTACAAAAGCTTACTATGGAAATGAAAAAGAAGGGTCACTCAACTACATGTGTCATCATGTAGTGAGGCACAAAGGCCTTTACATGCAATGATTAAAATGGTGATGGATTTATCAAGACAGAAAGAAGCTGATAACTCTGAATAATGAAAGTTTTGTTCGTAGCATCCTAAGCTAACAGCTAGCATGCTCACTCAATACAAACTGTCCATAATAGTAGGGGTGATCATCACTGAAATTTTTGCTTTGAAAGGTTATTTTTTTAAGAATTGAATTCAATGCAAATTTTTGTTGCATGTTCTTCCTATTGCAGCTTTCATTTAGATATAGATAGACTGAATTCATTTGGACATAGGTTGAGAGTATACAGTTTCTACAATGCTAGCATTTACGATACATTCACCATGTTATGCTGTTGAGATCCGCTGGAAGGTTCCAATAATAAAGGAACAAAAAAGGGAAGGATCTTGTATATATTTCACCGATCTTTGCCATTTTTTGTTAATCAGTGGCTATGGTAAAAATATTGATGCTAACCTTGTGACCGAACTAAAATAAAGCTCAATGGGCAAGCCTTGCTAGAAACATACACAACACCCTGCAGTCTAAACCCAAGGGGAAGGCATTCACACAAGCCAACTGCCTAAACAACAAGCCTAAAACTGGAGCGATCAGTAATAATTTCTACTTGCTCTCTGAACAAATATATATAGATAGAACGAGAGAGACAGAGAGAGAGAGAAGGGAAAAAAAACTAAAACAAAAACAAGCAGTATTTGTAGATTACAGACTAAAATGCCACTGCTCTTAAAAAATAACCTGTTGGTAGTGTTTACGCAGGTAAGTTATTTTGGCCAAACATAAGGTAGGAGAGTTTTATGACAATGTTGTTAAAACCTTCAGTGTAAAATCTGATACAGTCCTGAGAACACTGTATGTGCTTCCAAGTAATCATGAAATCTTCAGTCACATAAATACAGGGCCAAACTATAGTGCTGCATCATTTATTCTGACAAAAAAACCAAGAAGTCTACAGCAATAAAGAAAAATAGTTTGAGCCTTAACATTTATACAAAAATAGGATTTGAATTGCGATTGAACAATCTACAGTTTTTGTTGCCAACACAACACAATTTATCCACAGTGCCAATCTGTTTTCAATAAAGCACCACAACATTTCATCTGCCAAGAGCCCTCAAGGTTGCACTCAAATGCACTAATATCTTTGACACACAGATATGCCCTTAACATTTGAATGATTTGGCAAATAACTTGAGGAAGGTTTGGATAACATCCAATGAAATCAAAAAGCAATGATTTAAAAAATAATAATAATAATAAAAAGAATCTTACATGATTCTGTTTTGACTGATTCCATCAACACTTCCATTAGTACAATTTTTGCATAGGCTGTAACAATGTAGAACTTGGCATAAGTAGATGTCCATGGTTTTCTCTTGTACCAATGTTTGTCTCTGCGTCTATGTGTGGCTAATGTAACCCCAAGACCTTTACCCGCATGACTTTCGCCCCAACTTTGAGGTATACACTTCTAAACACCACTGGCAACACGATTCACAACTCCAAACTTCTTCTACAATAGTGCAAAACAATGTTTTTATACTTTTTCATACTTTTTAAGGAATTGCATATGTTGAGAACATCTGGAAATCTAAGGTGCTGGTATCAGAAGGTCGAACTTGTAACATTACAAAGATAAAATCATTGAAAATTCTTTTCATGACGGGTTTGAGTGTAAAGAATTTATGCAATTTGACTGACTTACTAATCTAATCATTAAAACGAAATGAGTAGATCAGAACAGAGAACTATACAGGATGTTTGGATTTGAAAGAAAGAGCAAAAAAAACAACAACAAAAAAATAAAAGGTATAATAAAGGGGCAAATGTAAATGAAGGTGGTTGTTCTGGCATTTCTGATTTGCTTAATACTTAATTGTGGGGCAGTCAATTGAAGAAGCTGGAAAATGGCAGATAAGCGTATAAAAATGAATGTGTGATGAATGAACTATGCATTGCAAAGAAAGCATGATGGATTTGGTACACGGCACATTAAAACAAAACAAATATATATAGATACTAAATGTCCAAGAGTTGGGGGAAAAAAAACAATGCCTTCTAAGCAAGACACGGGTCTCCATCATCTTAAAAATCTGCAATGACTGCAGAATGTGGCGAGCTCTTAGCAAATCCAAAGCAGTCGATTTGGCACTTGCAAGCTTAGTGAAATAATTAGTATCAGAGGGAAATTATCTAACAACCCAGAACACAAAGTCGCCTCAGCCATTTCAACCCAGCTGACACCAGTTACAATCAAACATGAAGGTTTCTGGACCACACAGAAGAGGGGTGAGAAATCATACACTCAAAGAACTGAACTGAGGAGATATTTTCTTTTCAATCCAACTGAAGCCACTAATGCATCATCTAAGGAAGGCAACAATCAGAGTCTTGACCAGCTGTTGTTGCTTAAACACAAAGCATCTCACCACTTCAGTCCGTCACAAATGACATCACTCTGCTCTGATATAAGGAAAGCACTGATGCAGGATCAGTGAGAATGATGCCACCCTTGGATATGACTAGAGAAAACTTCAGAACAAAAACTAAATAAAAGTTAACCTCGGAGAAATGACAACATTGTGACAATTGTTCAGTCTCTCTCTTGCAATTGTGAGGAAATGGCTTGTGCTGTGATGTTACCATCCTATAAGTAACAGGTAACAAGAGGTAAACACGAGGCCACTTCAACACAATTGCACCTGGAGGACAGCTCAGTTTGGCCATATCCTGCCTATGGCACAAACAGTTACAGAAACGGATGGAATATGCACCATGTTCATTATTTTTCAAAGTGCAACCAGACTAATATGTTGCGATACCAGCGCCAAATAATTACAGAAAAAAAAGCTAAAAAAAAAGCTCTCATCAAGTACTTGAGTAACATAAATGCCCCATATACAGAGTCAGTTGGTATGCGAGTCAGTTATGGCGAAATGGAAAATCAACGTGACTAATTAGGAAAGCACAGGTTGACCAAAAGAAAAAAAAATGAATCTTAACACATGGAGAACCTCATGGACCCGTCCATTTTGAGGTTTAAGGTGACGTTACATTGCGGGATGAAGTACAAGTTGTTGCCCCTCTATATACTGAGGGGCTCTAGCACCTACAATTACAGCATCCATTTGTGCTTCAGATATTATGGACATTTATAATGGCAAATCTTGTTTGGCTTAGGTGAGTGGGGGTTGATACTGTACAAATAATTATCAATTGTCGGCGTCATATATATATGTATATATATATATGGAAATGAGGACAAAAGAGGCAAATACTGCTACAAGAGGTAAACGGGATTTTGTGCTAAGCCCACTACAAAACAACGCACCCTTGTCTCCTTATCTACAACATTAAAAAGTTATCTAAAATTCATACAGACAAAATTGTCACAGCTAAAATCTCTTTGTTAAGAATGCATAGTTAGAAAAAAATTGTTAAAATTTGACCAAAACTGAGTTGCGTCTCTCCAACCCAATGATCCATTACTAGAGGGTACATACAAATACAGTTTCAAGGGCATGTAATTTCTTTTTTTTTTTTTTTTTTTTTTTTTTAGACCTTAGTGATAAAAAGGCAAATTTGCATGAAGAATCAATAGAAGCTTAAAATAAAAATGCAGACCAGTCTCTTTACTTTGATCTACAAAATAAAAAGACTAAAATTTCAGGCCCGAGCTGTAAACAGCACTCAATGTTAATTTGGGCAAAAGTAAAGATCAATCTTTTAACCCCTTCCTAACAAGAGAGGTACACTGATACTAAAACAACACTGAAAAAGAGAAAGTGGCATTATGTTAAGGGTCTTGGCGTCCAATTCAAACACAGTGAAACCATGAACTACTTAGCAAGGAGTCAAGCTCAAGCACTGTTTCCTTGCAAACACAAACCCCACACACACACACACACACACACACACACACACACACCCTAAAGCACCCTCAAATCGGTTAGATTCAGTTTTTGACGTGAAGCATACAGTGCCCATCATCGTCTTCCAGATGTGGGAGTCTGGAGGCATACAAGTTCAGTCAACCCCAACAAAAGACAAGATAGAGAGTCGTGAACTTAGACAGAGAGCCATGCACTAGGATATGCACTCCTGTCCGTCTTACCCAGTATGATCTGACAGGACTGTGAAAGATTTTATGCCAACAGCAGAGCATTTAAATGGGGCTACATGCTCACTATATTACTCCAACGCACTGGCCAACTTACTGCAGGGATTTGGTGTATTTTGAAAATGCTTTGAAACGTAACAAACAAAACACAACCTTCACAGGTCAAATGCCCACAGCATCTAAATGCCGGCCAAGGTTGAAAGAGATTGATAGAAAAAACTAGTCAAATGTGCTCTCACATATGCATGTATGTGTGTGTGTGTGTGTGTGTGTGTGTGTGTGTGTGTGTGTATATGCCATTCATATATACGACGATGGGGAAAATAAAGTTTGAGATAATTCATCAACAAAAGGGCAGAAGCACCTGTGATTATCTTGGCTCAGAGCACCATCGGTGAAAGAACTGCGATCCAGTCCTACATAAGCAGTTTGAAGTGCCCAGCAAGGGCTTACTGATTGTACAAACAAATCCAAAGGTGTGTGTCGGGTAGGGGGTGCGTGGGAGTACAAGACTACAAGACGGATAGAGGTCAGATCCTTTTCGTACATAATTTTACCGTCATCATTTCTGATTCATCTTCCCCAAGCTCTTTAGAGAGCCAAAGTCTTTGATTTGCACATTACAGTGTCCTTACTTTTCAATTCATAGCTTAGCAGTCCACATCATTTCATCTGATGAAATTGTAGTATTCAGTCTTTATATAAAAAAAAAAAAAAAAGCCTGCTTTTGGTCATCTTGCATAAAGGGCAAATACAGTAGGTCTAAACAGGCTGTCAAATGACACTAACACACATACGCTGATTAAGTACATTTATGGCATGCGCTGTGTGTCACTTTTTATGGACACACTGCTGGTTTAAGTCTTTTTCTACATGGGAAGCAGGGGGATCTAACAGACTTCCCAACAACACAGCTTCATAGTTCATGCCCTCTCTCATTCATGCCCTTTCAAGGTCATGCCCCTAAGGTCTGTGAGTGCACTGCACACGTAAGGACTGGAGTCACCAACGGTTACAATCAGGTCAACGTAATCCCACCCCGCCAGTCCGCTCAAGATACTAGACAACATTGTCAGTGTAAAAGGGATTCTGGGTAGGATTGCTCTCCTATGTAAACAAGTTAGCCCCTACATGTACAAATATAAAACATTTACAATATACACACACACATATATATATATAAAAAAAGAAAAAATGTTCACACACACACGCCTGAACACACACACACACACGCGCGCGCGCAGACAATATAGCATGACCCCCCTCCCCCCCGTGTGACACGACCTTACATCACATCCTTAGATATTATGATGGGGTGGGGTTGGCTGAATTTGTCTGGATTTTGGAATACAAGTCATGGCCTTTTGGGAGCGTAATGGGGGGGAGGGTGTTTTTGTTTTGTTTTGTTTTGTATATTTGTCTGTCCATGTTGGGTCTCAGACATGGCGCTGTGTAACCTGTTCTGAAGGAAGTCCACAGAGCACAGGGTCTTGCTGGAGCCACATTTTCATTCCTTTCTGAAGTGCTGCTAGCCAGAGAGAAAGAGAGAGAGAATTAAACAGAGAAACAGAAAAACAGTTAGGAAGCAGCTGAGAGACAGAGCAAGATTGAGTGATCTTGTGTGCGTTTGTGTGTGTGTGTGTGTGTGTGTGTGTGTGTCTGTGTGAGAGGCTGGGGGTGGGGAGACTGACATACAGAAAAAGTGAGTCACTGGAGTGCCATTAGCCTGTCCTACAACATTAACATTCATTTTCCAAATACACTCCCATTCCTTGTGCCAAGGGGCTTCATAGTGCATGTCTATGGATGGGCTACCATGAAGCAACATGCAAACACATCAGAATCTTGACAACATGAACCAGATGTGACACACTACAATAAACTCCTTGATGTTAACAACACTTCACAAAAGGAGCAGAACAGAAAAAAGCAGTTACTCCTTTTCCTCAACTTTCCAACTACACACTATTACAAACAGGCAAAGTCACACTCACACATTCTCTGTTTGTATAGAGCAGATTTGGCTACTTTTTCCAAAACCATACTTGCTAACTCAGATAGCAGTACTCTGTTCTTTGTAGGCTGCCAAGCGATTGGCCATTGCCAACCAACTATGTTGTTAACTGGTTAGCAACTATGGTTTTGGGGAAACACACCCCCCGGAAAGTGTGGTCTGTCCAGCTTACCCATGGCTGATCCACCGACTTGGGCTGGCGCTCAGGCAAAATACATGGTGCGCAGGGTGTCCTGGTGGATTTGTACCGCCTTAGCCAGGGCTTGCTGGTCCCGTCCATTACTCTGGCCTGATGTGTGGCTCCCCTCCGCACTGACGAACACACACAGATACACACACACGTAAAGATGAGTATCATACTGCCATCTAGTGCTGAGGTGGGATCACCAACCTTTAATCCACATAGGTAGTCAGGCATCAGCTGATATACAGTACAAAATGCAAAGCTAGGCTAACCATCTCAGCCTGAGCCTTCCCTAAAAGTGCGAAAGAGGTGCACTTTAATATGTTTGTAACACATTTAAAGTATCCTAAGTGTAAGAAAAGTATATTTTGCCCTATAATGAACTTTGCATACATGCACTTGAAATACTTTTTGTTAGTGTGTTGAAAAATATATTTGGAAAAGCAGACAACACACTTGCCTTACATTTAAGTAAAATCTATAGTGCTTAAGCATACATTTTTGAGGGCTTAAACAATGCAACTAAAGTGTCCCAAAAAAGTATCTTTAACGAATATGGCAATGGATTTTGAGTGTACTTAAAAACCTGCTGTTAATGCATTAAGTTGTTCCACGATAATACTTTCCAAAAGAACACTTTTGGAATACTTTCCAAAAAACACTTTTGGACACTTTTGGAACACTTTTGGAAAGTGCACTTCTTTTTTCCACCTGGGTTCCACGCATGAAGAGAAGGGTATGGAACCTCTTATCTAAGATGGAAAGATTCCCAAAAACTTGCCATGGAGCAGCCCAAATAATCACCTGTCATGCTCCTTGTCCACCAGGTGATAGCGAGCACGGAATGCCACCAGGTGAGCGTAGTAGGCTGGCGCGGGGATGGACACGGAGCGGGTGCAGCGCACGTAGGTGTGACACAGCTGGTAGGTGAGCACCTGCAGCTCATCTGACGAGAAGTGGTTGTCATCCCACAGCACGTGGTAGTGCGAGGGCCGACTGGTGCCCTGGAGACAGAGAGAAAAGACCAAGACAACGGTTTAAATAATTAAAAAAAAAAGAAAAAAATAAAAAACACATGATTAAGGCCCTGTTTACATGTATCTATTTTTATAAACGGATATTTTTTATATGTTTGGGCCTCTTGTTTACACATAAATAGAGTTTTAGCCACCTTAAACGGATATAAATGGCCTCTGAAGTGGAGATTTTCATCATTTTTCTGGATTCTACTGGATACGTGTAAACGCAATTTAAAAAAAAAAAAAAATGGATTAAAAAACAATTTATAAAAATATCTACATACATGTAAACAGGGCCTAACTGTTACTAAGCTACTGGTTGAAGGCCAGCTGGGATCTCAACAGAGGTCTGACAATAGAGCAATGGTATGGCAGCTGTGCCTACTGGTTAGAGCCTCGGGCATGTGATGAAGGGTGGTCGGTTCGAATTGCGACCAGAAGGAAAAATATGGGCGATCAAAGTGGTTGAACATCGCCGTCCCTTCCACATCCATGGCTGAGGTGCCCTTGAAAAAGGCAACTAACGCCTACCTGACTGACTCTCACCTCGCTGTGTGCTGTGAATGTGTGTCCCTGATTCATGGATGTTCTATGCACAAATATGGTGGATGAATTTCAGCAGTTACCTGGATGCCTGCATGGCTGCAGAGGTAGAAGTCAAACTCTGATGGGTGAGTGATTTTGGTGTCCACTGTGGTGCCCGCAGGTATGTTGCCACTCTTGCCCACCTGGACAAAAAGTAAAGCCATTATTCACTCACACACACGCGCGCTATACAGCACTATAAAGTGTACTAGGTTTGAAATAAACCTTAAATATCCCTGTACTAGGCTTGAAATGAACCTTAAATATCCCAAAATCTCAAAGAAATACCAAGAGGTACTGAGCTATCAAGCACAGATGACCCACCCTCTCATTTCTGTCCATGCAGAAGAGCCTGGTGTGGTGTCTCTTCTGTACAACCACAAAGGTGATGCCCGGCTGGTAGTCCTTCTCCAGCTTGATGCAAGCCTCGCGGATAGCTAGCAACTCATGCTGAAGCACCTGTGAACAAGAACCGTTCATCTTTTAGCGGGTAACACCTGCCACGTCTCGTTTTGACAACTCGGCACACGAAATTCAAAATTAGTGAAAACACTTGGGTGGGAGCTCAGGCTGAACAAAACAACTCTGGAACTGAAACACTGGAACTCTACACACCAGTCAAATTAAAGGTGCAGTCAGAGATGCTATGCCAGCATTGCTGACTTCACCTTTAAGGGGAAACAAAAAGTGGAGACGGACATGGGTGAGTGGTTGAGGGGGCTCACCTGGTTGAACTGGCCTTCGGAGATGCCGTCACGGTAATAGATGATGCGGGTTGGCTTGAAGCGCGTGGACTTGTAGAACTGGATGAGCAGCTCACGCACCATGGCGGCCAGGTCCTGGATGATGTCCTGCCGGTGCTGCTGGACGCGCACCGTTGCACAGTAACGGCTGGGGTGGGCGTCCATGCTGCCTACCACCTGAGCACGTCACACAGAGGATAGGGGAGGATTACGCACAGGAGATGAATACATGTAAAAAGAGCAATGCAGTCTACAGAGATGTTAGCCCCGCACCTTGTGAACTATTCACCACATATTTATCACTACATGTGATTGAACATGCCTCTCCCATGTTCACATCCACAGCTGAGGTGCCCATGAGCAAAGCGCCTAGCCGCTAACTGCTACCCACTGCTCAGGGACGGTGTGTGCTTTACATCACTGAGTGTTCACTGTGTGTGTCACACTAATTTACAGACCTGACATTTAATGACGGGAATAACGCCGTCAAGTACAAACGGTGTGACTAACGGTGATATTTTTTCCATTAACAAATAATCTAATTCATTACTTTGTCCCTCTTTACAACGGCGTTAGCATTAAAGTCAATTAAAGCGGCTTGTTACTATAATTAACCTGTCGGTCCAACATTAGCGTGCAGATCACCACATTCTTTCCTGTGAGGCTTCATTACCCATGTAGTTCTTGTCACAGAGATCTCATGCACATGAAGTGAAACTGCGTGATCTGAGCTTTCCAACACTACTACTAATTGCTACTCTGTGCACCATACAATGCACAAAATATAAGAATTAATTAAATGTTTTGTGTCATTAGGCCTACATATTTCTTCAAATTGCTAAGTTATAGCAGTATCCCACCATCATGATTCTTATGCCAGATTCCAGACAATCCCCCCTACCCAAATATGAAAAGGTACTTATACTGGCACATCTCCTAAGGTGAGATGTCAGTCAGCAGTCAGTCAGTCAATCAATGAATCAATAAATGCTGGTGTATTCTCGCCTAGTATGTATGACTATTCTTGGGTCAGTTAAGTGAACTTAATGAATGTGGGTTTTTAGTTGTATTTCATTGTCTGGAGTCATATGCTAAAATATCTCTCTTTGACATAAAGGCTGGTGTATGCCATAAAAGTAGATTAGGCTGGAAAAAAAAGAAAAGAAAAAGATAACGCAAGAGTTACTTTCCCTGGTAACTACTTACTTCTATAGTATATCATACTATAGTATATAGTATATATAAGTATCTCAGTTACTTTTTGAGAGAAGTAGTTGTACCTATAACTAATTACTTTTTAAAAATAACTTGCACAACACTGCTCACACTCATGTCTTTCACATGACCAAAAGAGTGTACATACACATCTGCTGTACTGTCAGACCCAGGAGAGCATAACAGGAACTTATGGCCTAGTTATTGGGGAATCCTATGAGCACTAAAACAATGAGCACATTGCAAACTTATGGCTGTACACAACGGCGTCCATTTTCACAGCACTATTTTTCGCTTTTAAAAATGTGCCTTACCGCAGCAATAGAGGGCTTCTTCCCATCACCAGCAGGGGGGTGAGTGACATCAGCTCCCAGGAAGATAACAGGCTGCTGGAACACTAGTGGCCTACAGTGCGCAAACACATACACACACGCACATGCAGACACCATACAAATCCTGCTTAGTCAACATGAATCTTATGTCATTCACCCCACAAAGAGGACATAAAAAACACTTGATGTATTATGAAAAAACACAAATCAAAAGTACTGCATGAATAACACACAAAACTAAGTATTGCATGAATAAAAGATACACAAATACACAAAATGCAAGCAGAAGCTAAAGTACACCCTTTCTCCTGCCTGGTGTTAGCATTCCAAATGACACCGACCTGCCCTGTGGGAGCAGGATGTTGTTGACTCCTCCTAGTTTGACATTAATCTTCAGGCAGAGGTTGGAGAGGGTCTGCGGTGTGGTCTTCAGAACATTCTTCACCTGCACACACTGGGTAGCCATGCCCAGCACTGTATCACCCACACGCTTCACCTCAGCTGCAAGAGACAAACAATGTGTCAAGAGATCCGTGTGCCCTTACTTCCCTCCTGGTAACTCAATGTGCAAAACATTTTTGGCCTTAGAACTATATAAGATGTAAAATTTATTAGGCTACACATTATGCATATAATCTAAGGAGAACACAAGTTCATGCACTTAACACACTGAATTTGTATGTGAGACGTGTTGCATTATTGCAGAGGGGGTTGGAGGACAAGCCAGCTCACCATAGACTGGGGTCTTGCCAGGGAGAATGACCACCACGAGCTGCAGGCCTTGGTAGGTGTACTTAAGGTGCTTGAACATGGGCTCCACGCTGTCGGCTCCCTGGGCATACTTGCAGAAGCAGGGCTGGCCCTGGATGGGCATGCCGGCGTCTCGAGAGATCTTACGCAGCTGGTCTGTAAATGCCCTAGAAAATGAGCAAATGCACAACAGTAAGACAAACACAAAGACACAAAGTAGACAAACATGAGCTCACTCCAAAATTCTGCAACTTCATCAACATTTATCAGTACAATATGCAATGCCAAATCCCATCCTGGCATGTCTTTAAATCCACCCGTCACAGAACAATTCTTCTTGACTGTGGTGGTTTCAGGAGAGTGAGTGCAGAGAGGGTAAAAGCGGAGTGAGAGGCACAAACATTCGTGAAGTTCTGTGTTCTATTTTTCGAAAAGGGGGGGGGTGGGGTGTTCCCCTTTATGCAGACGAGAGTCGAGCCCTCATACACTGATACAAAAGATCATTGAAACGTTTATAATGTGACATTACGTGAGAGACCGGAACTATTCAAGTTTGCGCCCATTGTAAAGTATTACACTGCTCTCTCTCGGCAAGTATTCAATGATATTTGGCGAGTGAGAGCAGAGACCTCTAGCCCACGAGCAGGCCAAAGGAGGGGCTTGACTTACTTGAGGAGCAGCTCAGTGCACTGCCTCTGTGGGGCGAAGCAGGCGATGGCCCACACCTTGATCTCGATGCCCGTGTGGAACTGTTTATTTCTCATGTCCCACACCCCCTGGATCGGGGTCGCTATTGCTTTATTCTGAAACAAGCAAGACAGGAATGCCACAGGGGTCAAAAGTGAAAGTTTGGGGTAAATCAATTAACGGAGCAAAACACTTTCAAGATTATGCATATTTTCCCAGGGAGTTACTATACTAATGCCGTAACACATTAGTGCACGCTTTTTTGCCCAAAATATTTCTCTAATAAATTTATCAGAACGGGAGTTTTCTAAATATCAGATGTACAGGATCATTTAGATGCAAATGTACAGGCTTATCTAGTTAAAGGGGAAATCCAGAGTGAATCAATCAATAGTCCTGTTGTCTCAGGTCACTGAGTGCTGTCTGTAGGAAAAAGAACCAGATAATTTAATACAACACAGGCTGAATAGCAAAACAGACAACTAACATTAACTGAATGGGGCATAGGAAAATGTAACAAAGTGAGTTTCTGTGCCCCATTCAGTGAGTGTTAGCTACCAAGTTGCCATTTGGTCTACGTTGTACCAAATTTTCTGGTTCTTTTTCCTACCGTCAGCACTCTGTGAGTTCGAACAACAGGGCTGTAGATTGATTCACACATTTTAGGTTACTCTAGGTTCACAAAGTCTCAAGAGGGCCTGCACTCCTTAGGTTTCTCTAGTCTGACATATAGACCATAAAAGCAGTACAATGCTCAACATACATACAGTTCATTCACTAAGGCTGAAATGAGCTACTGAATGAATACTTGTGGATGTTATGTTGTGGAATAGCATTGACTGATGAAGACACATCTGTGTGATTGACACATACCCGGCCACCATAGAGGATCGATGGGGCTTGGAGGACACGGCCGTTGACCTCTGTCATTTCGTCCCTTACCATGACCCCAAACTCACGAACGTAAGGATCAGTGTTAAAGTTGGCACTTCTCATCTGCACGGAGAAATAAACAGAGGGTCAGTGCTCTGGCAAAACAACAACAGCTTCAACCATTTTAAAAAGGGCCTGCTGATGTCTTGCGTGTGAATGAATAATTCAGCTTCCTGTGCATCACAAAGGTATGACTTTCAGTTAGCTGATCATAATTTTCCCTGATATTACATTACTTGGTCAAGCTTCCAAAAGCTGATGCCTCTACAAACGAGTTGATTGCTGCCCTGTGTAAAAGCCAAGACACTCCGTGACCTTCCAGGCCACTAAACACACAAGAATCTCCAAGGTCTTAATTGGCTTGAGTGTTGAGCTCATCAAGAGCAAGAGTCTCGTATTTCAGCTCGTACCAACTTGAGACAGTGAAAAATGCTGTTTTAATAAGGGGAATTCAAACAGGACACACACACACACGCGCACACACAGGCACACACAGGCACACACAGACTCACCAGCTTGCTGATCTCATCCTGGCGGTCGGGCGCAGAGCGCGCAGTGGCACGAATCATAGTGGAGGTCTGATTGTCTGTCAGCTTCTTTATACACCTCTGCCCCGCCACTATGTTGCACACCTGGAGGGAGGCAGCACGATGGTTATAAACCCAGAGTACAAGGCAGCCAAAGCGTCCTCCTAAGGACCATCAGGCAAATCTTTCCCATCTAATGCTTGACTGACTACATGAGCTCTCTGACGTCTACATAGGGAAATCTAATGAAGGTGATCTGGAACAGCACGATAGGTATGAACAGCTTGCCAAAGGCAGGATTTTGACAGAGTTCATGAGGACTGAGACAGACACTGCAGGTCAACAGTTTGACTCGCTAACTGCGACAATAAATGGCAATTTTCCAAAGAATGACAACAGAACTTGAACTGAACTTGCGACTTGTCAGATATTGCTACTCAAGGCAATGAACAGATTGCATGGGTGCATGTAGATGGCCGACTCACCTCAAGAGGAAGGTATGTGTGCTTCTGCTCCTGGCCCACCTGTAGGCATGGCAGATGAGGGTACCTTAGCACCAGTTTGTATTTGTCTTTGAAGTACTGAGCTACAGTGCATTCAATGGTCTGGCCATTTTCCTGCTGCAGAGGGAATCTGTTGATGAAAAATAAAGAACACATACCCAGACAACACTTAGTTCCGACTACCATCTGCAGAAGCTATTTTGATACGTTCACATATCGTCTCTGCAGGGCTGCAACAGTAAGCATCATTTCAGCACTACACTCAGCCAAAGTATTATTCAGGCTGAGAGCCAGCGGAGCGATGTTTGTGTAATGGCAACAAGAAAAACAGAGAGACTGAGACGGGGCTCTTACGTCTGATGGCTGGCGGGCCTTCTCGTCACATTGCATACTCTGTACTTTCTCTTCATCTGTCCGCAGTGAGTGATCTCAACCTTCAGGCCTGTGGCGGCAGACAACAACAGCAGCGCAATCAGCCATTGAGCCTTTGCCAGCAGTTGCCAGCTGTACAGATGCTAACAAAAATACTCCGATTCCAACTCCCAACAATCTGACATGCTCAGGACTGACAGCTTGCATAAGAATGAAGAGCAAACTCCAGCAGCAATGTAGATAGTGTGTTACAGTGGTTGGGGCAGCGGTGGAAAAAATTAACTACAATCGTACACCGCTGTGCCCTTGAGCAAGGCACTTAACCCTAACTTAACTGATAGTTGACAAATGTACGTTGCTTTAGATGAAAGCATCTGCTAAATGCATCATAAGTGTATGTAAATGTAAAGTCACCGGTCACTTCAAGGTCTGGCTTCAGGTAAATTACAAACAGTTTTGATTTCACCATCTAGATGGACAAACATGCATCTTACCTTTGATTTCCTTAGTAAACTTGACTCTCTGGGAGTCAGTTAAGGGCTTCTGTTGTTCTTCAATGCTTTTGAAATCCAAGACTTCACACATGAACTCAATCACAGGCTGGGCTTTGTAGAAAGCAGTGGCAGACACTGAAAAACACAATTTGGCAACATCATAAGTGGGGAAACATGTTGTGCCTATCAATGTCCCTCGACTATTCTTAAAAAAACCCAACAACCTCCTGGGGATATGGCCTAAATATCTTTTATCTCTGTTATTGTATTCCAACGCACCATCAATATTCAGCATCATTTTCCACAAGGAGGGTCTGACGGATTGGTGGAAGCCGAACCAGACCTCTCTCCCGCCACCAAGGGGGTTGGAGCAGCCCTCTGAGGAGGTGAAGAAGGAGCGCCCAACTGGGGTGTAACTACAGCACAGGAGGGGGGGGGGACAAAGAGATGAGTTCAGTCAAGTTATTCACACACACTTTCACAGCATAGTTAAAAGATGCACTCGGGTGTTTGACATGACGCAAAATTGAACGTTGTGCCCTACCAGGACAAATGACCTAAGACTTTAATTAGGTTTACTGAAGTATCATTCAAACATGTCAACAAGCAATGCTGACAAATATCAAACAGTAGCATCATCAAGGAGGAATCACCAAAAAAGTGAAACACAATAGACACACAAGCCTGAGCTCTTGCATGTCTCTGCTGATGATGATGGATGTCTATTGGAAGATATTTCATCAGTTCTATGAGTCCTGCCCTGTTTAACCAGCTTCATGTCTACCAGTACCTCCGCCCCTAAAGATGGTGAAGGTGATGTGCATAAAATACACACAAACACACACACAGAGACACACACACACAGAGACACACAGACAACTTTTCTCACTTCATTGAGGGCAAATGTCTCATGACCACATCCAGGGCCTGGATAGTCTCGAAGGGGATACTTGGCAGGCGTCCAGACAGTGCTTCATGAAGGGCTTGCAAGCTGACACACGACACCCACTTGATGGCCACCTTGAAACTGCGGTCCTTTCCCTCCCCAGGGATGGTCACTTCCAGCTCCACCTGTGCAGGAGGATTCACACATCAAGTCAGCATGGAGCCAGAGACATGGGAGAGACACTAATGGGACTTTTCCACTACACCGTTCTGGCACTACTCGACTCAACTCACTATTTTCGGGAACTATTTTCCATTGGGAATTGTACCTGGTACCCAGGGCAGTGGTAGTGTAGCAGTAGTGCAATGGTTGAGGAACCTGGCTAGCATGCTAGTAGCCTGGAAATTGTGGGTTCGAAGTCCATCCGCCACCGCTGTGCCATTGAGCAAGGGACTTAACCCTTAGTTGCTCTAGGGGAGACTGGCCCTGAACTAATTGATACTTGACAAATGTTAAGTCGCATTGGATAAAAGCATCTTGTAATGCATAAATGTAAATGTGCCCGTTGTGATTTTCTGTACCCGTTTTGGCCAGGGTCTATCGATGCTGAGCTAACAAAAAAATGTGACGTGAACAGACTGGCAGCCACTGATTGGTCTGACAGGGCCGTCGCAAGTGTCACACAGAATCAACTCTACCTGTCCAGTCAACTTAGAGAGTTGAGAGTTCAGTTATTCCTTGTCAAATAAAATATTCCATGCCATGAATTTGAACTACTGTGCTCCTTTTGATAACACTGTGCCATCATGAAAAAAAAAAAAAAAATAGCATCACTGGTTGCAAGAGCATGTGCTACCCCTCTCCTCATCCACCACATGCACACCAAAGAGGTACCATTTTGCCACAGCAAACCAACCAAACCGAGTAGAGTAGTTTAGAGTCAAGCTGGTACGCTCTCATTGAAAAGCGGAATAAACTGGAGTTTAGCTAACAGTGCTCCAACAGTGCACCAATGCCCTTTTACAAAGATGGCTACAGCTAAAAAATTAGGGATAACAACTGCCACAGCATCCTGCTATACAGAACTAATGGACAAAGAGAGGCAACTCTGTCATGCTATGCGGGAAGTTTCCAACACAAAGTTAATTAATTCTATATGTCAGGACAACTCAAAGGCTGGGATCCCACTCAACACCTACATACTCTTGTAGGTATGCGTGTCAGCAACAGGGATGCATTACTAGCACGCTGGAAACATGTGGTTCAATTTAAAGAGGAGTCGACCTGTTTTGTTTGTTGGACTACAGCCTTTGATGGATAGTGGTTTCAGTTGATTCCACTGTTTCGAAGCTTGCTTGCCAGCATTTTTACCATCATGTCCTATAATCTTCATTTACCTCTGGGACAGAGCACTGAAATGGAACGTGGATTATTAAGACTGCATAAACTTACTTTGTCCCTTCCAATAGGCAATGGCATAGCTGTGTAGAGATTCTTTCTTCCATCATAGACTGGCTTCCGATCTCCAAAGATCTGTGTTTTAAAGTGCTGGACCATGTGCGCCACAATTTCACTGCAGGAAGAACGAAAAAAAAAATCAGTGGAATATAGTGAATGTTGCATAGGGTCATTTCAACTTTAACAATCATAGCAAGGCACTTCTCACAGGGAGCCCATACCGATTGACTCTTCGTGGGCATTTCTCAGGCTTGATGTCAATGTCGTAATGGTACACCTCCAGTTTGGGAATCTCCATCTCAAAGAAGTTGGCCTGTAGCTTGATTGGTCGGCCCATGGTGCCAAAGTCAGGCCGTTGGGGAGGTTTGAATACATATTCTGGAGGTGGAGGGGGGGAAGGGGAGCCTACAGGAATAAATAAAACACACGTTTACTGAATACGTCCACTCAGGGTCTGGCAAAATGGCAGGCAGCCAACAAAAACTCCTTCACAATATCACAAATTCCTTGCTGTCACTATCAATTACCTAAAATATCAGGTGACATTTATGGCAGAAGAGATGCCAAACCAAACAGAGGGGAAGCTAACATTCCTCTTTTGCCTCTAGTGCTACGTTTTGCACCGACATGAGATGAACTTAGGCCAGACCTCCTGAGGAACACAATATTCATTTGCTTATCTGCAACCTACAGCAATGCATTTATAGACACACGCAAACCTATATAGTACACAACACTCACCACACACAAAGAAGCCTGACCTCTGACAAAGTGGAACAAGTTTCAAAAGTTTCCTCCAGTACCCATAACTACTGGTCTTGCATGCTACTATGTCAGTCAAGTCTTCCTAGTCAGAGCTTTCAGGACAAACATTCAAGAACTTGTGATGTAGGCCAATATCTTGATAAGCTTAATAACGTTAATAAACTTGATGTGGCCGTAATTATGATGTTTTGTTTGATGCAACCTGATAATGCTACCAAGGTGTGGCTGACAGATTATTTCAGATATGCAGGACTACACCCTTATATTTCAAAGATTATGATATCAGATCCAAGAGGTCAGCACCCTGCACTCTTCAAGCTCTCTAAACCCTAGAAGGAAGATGAATGCAAATATGAAAATTATAGTCCTAGCTTAATGCATTAGGCTAGACCAAAATCATGTAAGCAAAGTAGGGAGAAACTGACATTCCTCTGGATCTAAACAGAGGTCTCTGCCCTATCTACAGTCCATGTCAAAGATGCTTCATGACATAGCTTTGAGAGTTACCACTGATGTTGAGCATCAGTTGTTTCTTAAGTAACTGTCTTTAGATCAGCAGTTACTTCAGAAGTTACCTAGTTTAGCTAGTAACCCGACTTCATAGTAACCCAAATTAGTTTTCCCTCATTTTAGCAAAGACCACAAAAAACATATAACTTGTGACCTAATGAAATTAGCTGAAAATTGCTTTTAACATATACTCAAAAACAAAGGAGATGTAGTTAACAAGGCCCTAAAAGAGTGGTGTTAAGAGACATGACAAAAAAATGTCAGTTGTTGGCCTGGGGGACATCCCAGTTTATAAGCAAACAGTCCAAAACAATTGAGCTACCCATCATTTTGCATTACTTGTGATACAATTATCGATACTCAAATATCTCTGGAAACTTATTCGGCACTTCACGACGGGTCCGAACTGGGCCTACACTTTTGCTATGATGGACAGCAAACCTTCAACCAACTACTGCTTTGTAAGCAAGAATCTGTCTTTGCAACAGGTGCACAGTTCAATCTTGATGCCGGTAAAACTGTAAAAAGATAGGGACCCAGGGCAAGCCATACACCAAAAGTCACCAATAGCCATACAAGATTTAGGTACTGCATACATAGCCCGACAACACAGAATGAAAACTAACAACTTTTATTATTCTATGTAGTTCTAAATAACAAGGACAAAGGGCCATTTAAGGATTTCGAAACCGGCATCAGGCATATTATTTCAAATGGTGCTCCACAAAGCACATCCTTGCCCTTAACGTTATCTGCTGCTGAACAGCAACATGCAAGAGGAGATTCTCAGAAGTTGTTCGTAGAAGACGCCCCTAGAGCCTTATCAACAAGACCACCCCAGCCAACTAAAACCTGGAAATCTAGTTAGCATTTTTCACCACACCTTGAACCAGTCGAGCAACCGAGGACACAACTACCATGCTGTTCTAATTCATTAACCCGATGCAAACCAAGAAACGAAACTTGTGTATCGATTACGTTCCTGACAAAGTCATGCTTCGCTATAAGTCAGGACGAAATGGTTCAAATACATACGTTACAAACACCCAGTTATTCTGCAACAAACATAAACTAAGTTAATTATGGATAGCAAATCAAATCGCCAACATGTTTCGTGAAAGCTGTTAATTGTCCGATAGCATGCTAGGAATCAGCCGAGATAAACTCGACGAAACAAGCTTGCAAGGCTAAGGTTAAACCAGCAGCAGACCCCTGTTTAAACAAACATCACATGTGAATTGTTATTGTAAATTGAGGTCAAACTGCATGCAGTTTTAATAGCCCATGTTGCTTTTTAGCCATTTTTGCCCTAGTCTGCTGAAAATGGTGATAGTACACAAGCCCAGACATGTAACTACCTAGTGTTGACTTGCTAACTAGCTAATTCCAAAAACGAGTTTCTTGTGTTGCCAAACATTGGCCTCGGCAAAGACTGGGCTGCCTACCTAGCTAGCAAAAGTATCGTGCTTGTTAAGTGAGGGTTTCTGATCTATTTATCCCAGCACGTTCGTAGTTATTCAATACGAAAATACAGAAAAAGAGTGAATTAGACGCAATATGAAGCTATTCTCCCTCTTTAAAGCATCGCGTCAAAGATATTTAGCGTTATCCATGTATGTAATTTACCGCCTAATGAAAACAGATTAGCTAACAAGGTAGCTTGCTAACATTAGCACAATGCCAACTAACTAACCTTAGCTTAGAGGCAAGAAAAACAACAAGGCCTAAAGCTTAAACGTGGACGACAAGTGCAGGAACAAAACATTTTAGTGTCCCTTATGGTATTGTGTTGCAAAGTTCGTAAGTGTTTACATATTCACGCTTTGTCTTCGTGCTCTTCAAACCTTATTGTTTCTTGGCTAATACTAGCAAGCGAAATTATGGAAGCAAATGTTTGCTAGCTCGAGAGCTATCGATAGCTACTTACTCCCACCAGCAGCTGCTCCACTCGGATACATTTTGGACGTCTTCCTGCAGCACCGTGTAGTTGCAGTTATTCCACTACAGTTATTAATAGCTATTGGAACACATGCGATGGTAAATTGTTACTTTAAAACAGTATAGTTTGGCAGGGACAAAAAGGTTGAAAGCACTAAAATACACCACCACGAGAGGCTGTTGATCCCTGCCCCTAGTTAAAATGGCCGGCTGGCATCAAAAGTCCCGAAGTCCACGCCTCTGCCGGTCTACGTTGAAGTTATATATTGTTACATTTTGCAACATTAATTGCAGATTTATTGTATTTAAGCCTACATTGTTGCAAGTATTGTGTATACCCATTGCACACAATATATTGCAAGGATAGCATTGTTTATTTAAGTAAATTATGACTGCTCAAGACAGAAAAACAAAATATAAACAAGGAGTACTATTAATTCCATAGGGGTTATTTAAGGATGGCCTTTAAGAGTTTTGAGAGAGCCTCAAAAACCAGGATAAAATTTTTATGTCATATAGTTTTTGTCATTACTATCATTACCATTATAATGATTATAATGAAACATTTTGTCACATGCATATAGTTACTGTGTAAAAAATGCAGTGAAATTGTGCCTGTTTTTCAGCCTATTTGTGCATGGGAGTGGGGTGTGTGTGGGGGGGCACGATAAAGAGCATATAGTGTATACGGTGCATATGGGGCACATAACGTGCCTTGGTGGCTAAGGGCTGCATTAAGATGGGGATCTACTATGCCTATTGTTGAGTTTTCAACTTATCAGACCTACTATCTTTACTAAGATTATGTTATGTCTATATTATAAGCTGTTTTGGACAAAATTACCTTACCTGGATAGAGGTTGAATTTTTTTTTCTTCTATCATTATCATACTATATGCATTGCATTATAACAGTAAATATACTGATACGTTTACACTATGTATTGATGATCCTTGAACTATTGAAAACTACTCTCAGTTCCTTCTGATTAAAACATAATTTAAATATAATGTTTAATGTAATCACCCACATTAATGTTAAAATTGCAGACCGGTAGCTTAGATATCAACTCAATGTGCGAGTGCTTGACGAGACCTACAGGAGCCAAAAGTGTTTAACCAAAGTGAAGTTGGATGTTTAAATGACATTCTTAATTTCTTAAAAATAACATCAGTCAAGATAAAATTAGCATTATTTCATACAGGAAAGTTCCATACAACAATCAATGTTTGGCATGCTCTTTAATACTTATACAAAACCTGTTTTATCCAGCTATTTAAAGAAACTTCATACTCAAGTGTCACTTATTCAGTCTATGCTCACGTATAAGCATATTTACCTATCTATCTTGCAAAGGTTTTGCATAATTTTAGATTGGTTGTGTAGAGTAGATAAACTATTTACTTAGCATACACTTTTTCAGAACTAATTTTTCTGTTGTTTAACTGATCTTCTGATTCATATCTCTTCTCTTTTTGCTGATTCAGGTCTGTGTTTTCTGTAGGCATATTGCACAATTATATGCAGAGACCATTGATAGTCTTCATCTTTCTGTGGAGCTGTCCACATGGGTAGTAGAAGATGGCACATACTTTCATCTCATTATAACCTACCCCTCCCTTGTTATCTCTTTCCCGTGTTTTTTGTCTTCTCCTTCACCATACTTATTTGACCTTTATTTTAAGGCTCTCTCCAAAAACGGTAACGTCTTCACTGACCACTGGACAAGATAATGAATACAAAAACACAGTGTTGATTTACATTTACATTTATGCATTTAGCAGATGCTTTTATCCAAAGCGACTTACAAAAGAGTATAACATTCAAGCTACAATGCAATGAAAGAAACTAACAAAGAGTGTATATTGCTAACATAAAAATTGCAATATTTTAAGTTGAAAGTACAATAGTGTAATAAAAGTATGGTATGAAGAGGTTAAGTGCATTCCTGGTGTTCAGAAATGAAGCCAGGAGATATTCTTGGAAGAGTTGGGTCTTCAAGAGTTTCTTGAAGGTGGAGAGGGTATCTGTTGATTTGGTAGCGCTTGGAAGGTCATTACACCAGCGAGGAGCAACACATGATAAGAGTCTGGGTTGACATGCGCAAGGTGTTGGCCTTGCTAGATAACATTCCTTGGCGGAGTAAAGTGGTCGGCGGGTGACACAGGGCTCAAGTTCATGATGTGAACTTCTGACAGTGATAATTTACATGCATATTTGTACTATTTGCTTATTTCTTTCATGTTATGGTGTAGTTTGCGCTTATGCCCTATGATATGTAGACGGATCTCAATGAAACATAGAGTAAGCACACAATTTTCCAGCACACAATTTTCAATTATTTAATATGAAACACACATACATATTATTTCTGATGAAAGTTTGGATGAATAGTTTGATAACAAGCCATTCCCATCAAATGTAATGTAGCAATCACTGATGACACATTTATAACTATTGTAAACTATGATACATATGACTATGGTCAGTTTCTCAGTTGAGGTTAAGTGCATAGTGAATTCCTGAGTTCCTTAATTATTTGAAAGAAACCAGTTTGATGGTAGACAAAAATTGTGGGTAATAAAACAAATTATGCCTTTCACCAATAGGGGGTGTCTGATATTGTAAAACCCTGAGTTTGCTGAAAAAAAAACAAGATGCGTACCTACACAACAGACATGTCGTGAGAGAAAGAGAGAAATGCATGTGTTGATAGATTGAAAGCCTCCCTCTCTCTCTCTCCCACAGTAACACACACACACACACACACACACACACACACACACACACACAAACATATTCACTTAGGCCAGCTATTGTTACATCTTGGCAATTCATGTGGAATTTGGTTGACCTAGATATCTTATGACACACAAGCAAATGCTCTTGGAGTGGGACCCACAGTCTGCACTTTCCTTTGACCCTGATAGTAATAGATGGTTCATGAATTAGTTAATATGGTAGACTGAGGACCATGTTCCCATACTCTAAATAGACGTATATCCAAATACTATGTTCAGATATGTATCTTTGTTGAGTATGGCCTACTGGTTTAACTGATGCACAATTGTTTCACACTGGCACATAGATAAGCTATGTGAACTACAAAACTGCCACCATTGAACACTGTCAGGATTTTGAAATCATTTTCATCTCAGTAGAGAACATTCCTGTCATGACATGAAGATGGATGCATATGCCATTGCTGTTGTAAAACATAGGGTTGGATTGGAAATCTACCATAAATGTTATTTATTTTATTAAACATCAGTCTCATGGTGTATGATGTTCATCCCAAGTGAAATGCCACAAAAAAACGTTGTACGTCACTTTCACACAAATAAATAAAATAGCTCCCTGGTGCCATCAGATTTGAGCCTTTAACTTTTGAAACTTTCAGGAAGAACACCAGGCTCATCATACAGCATTTGTGGCAGTTCTGGGCTAGATGTTTCATTGTATCATGTATCCAGTTTAGCAGGGTTAGCTAGCACTGTCCGTCCTTGCATTCACAATTTACACAGCCACAACTATATGGTGATCTATGACAACAGCTCAGTCAGAAGACTTTGAGGATATTTATAAACATGTTCAGAGCATGCAATGTCACATAGTGGGTCATTATGCTATCAAAACCCAGATAGGCTATAGTCCTCATCACATTGATACACAAGCAGTCATCAGACAAAACCCTTGGTTCAGAATTACCATGGGATCCATCAGGATAATTGGGCCTTCATGTGATTCCCCGATGTGAGATTGGTAATTGGGGTGAACATTGGAAAGTGGGACTTTTTTGGAAATGTTGTGTTCTCCGCCACTTCTAGCAATAATTTCTGATGTTGAAAAACGTTACCTCTGCTGCATCGTGTAACGAAAAATTTCGCATTATACGGGTTAAAGACAGATGCAACTTGTAACAGTTATGCTGTTAATCGAAACAGGAAACAGCCAAGACGTGGCAAGTTGTTTGACCCATATAGCCAAAGGTCATGCAGATTTTTAACTTCCGATTTAGACCAATAGGCGGCGCTATTTTACTGTAAATTGAAAGAGCGCGCATGTATGGCTTCTGACAGGCAATTGGATCGATTGGCAAGTGGATGTAAATAACATAAGATTGAAATATTAGCCTAAAACTGGAACTTTGAAGAACTAATACGTTGTTAGTACTTACTAACGTCAACAGGACTCCCCCCTGCTGTTTTGGAGATACTAGTACTTTTGACATTTTCCTTATCGTAATTTTATCTTTGTGTTCTGCCAGATTGGTTATAATTTGTAACCCATGTAACACGCCGAGTTCCAACAATCATGACTGAAGTTATTTTAAAGAGGGGGATGTATAAGGCCTAACATTGTCTCTTATAAACTACTTGAATTAAGAAAAAAGTCTTTAAAAACAGAATAATAGAAATTACAGGTGGATCAAACAGGCAGATAGAAGACGCTCTCACGTGACGTTAGCACGATTTACATATCCCTGTTAAGGAATATATTTAGAGAGCGCTTGCATATACCGTATGTCTATTGTTATTCATGCATTTTGTATCGCAAACACAACTACAACACAAATCCACAAATATTTTCAGGCCCTCATTAATTGGTTTAAAGACCTGTGAAATATAATTGCTATTGTTTAGCAAATCGTATCCTACTCACGCAGTTTTAATTGATTGGTAATCCATAACATTGACTGTTTTTTTTTTACCATCAAATGGGTTACCTATAGACTATGGATTGTTTGTAAACACACTGCAGATACCGACAAGCAATGATTACTTCTGCGTGTGCAAACTGGCAGAACGAGTTGGGGTGTAGCTGCTGTCTGCGCGCCTCGGCCAATGGAACTAGGTCCTCCCTACAGCGCGTAAGAGCGCAATTTAGGATTTAACCAAGTCTTTGCTGCGGGGCTTGCAGCAGTCTTGAAGAGAGATCGTCGATGCCTGCACACGTAATGACAGTTTAGAATCTAGACCCACGTTAGTGCAAGACAGACACTTTTCGTCGCCTGCACCTCTGCGCCTTTCGAATTATGACTGGAGTATTTGACAGAAGGATTCCGAATATCAAACCTACAGATTTTCAAAACCCTTTTCAGATTTCGACCATGCACCACCCGTCTCAGGAATCTCCAACACTACCCGAATCGACGGCCACGGATTCTGGCTACTACAGTCCTGCCGGTGGAGTTCACCATGGGTATTGCTCGCCCAACTCAACTTCGTATGGAAAATCCCTTAATGCATATCAGTACCAGTACCACAGTGTTAACGGATCGGCTGGAAATTACCCTGCAAAGTCTTATCCAGATTACAGCTCTTACACCAGCGCTGCCTATCATCAATATGCCGGAACGTATAGCAGAGTTCAGTCACAACCTAGTCCACAAGGTGAGTTCATCCAAAATTACATTATTGTCATTTATTCATCCCATTATTATTATTATTATTGTTATTGTTATTATTATTATTATTATTATTATTATTATTATTGTTATTATTAGCCTATTATTCCTGCATGTTATCCTGCAAGAGTAAACAAAAAGGACTGAGGAAGTCATATAGTCTAGCCTATTCTAAAA
Source organism: Tenualosa ilisha (assembly GCA_015244755.2). Lineage (NCBI taxonomy): Eukaryota > Metazoa > Chordata > Actinopteri > Clupeiformes > Clupeidae > Tenualosa > Tenualosa ilisha. The sequence goes on from PYXC01002021.1 coordinate 806,215, forward strand.
CAATTTTACAGTTCAAGGTGTATGAATGTTAGCCTTTAGAGAAATATTGTGGGCCAGGGGCTGTTGTCGTGTCACAAAATCCAGGCCCCGGAAAACAATGTGTCTTCGTGTTAAAAATGGTCTACCATGAAATTCGCGTAGGCAGAAACATGAACCAAATGCTCTTCTACTTCACCAAAAAAGTCTTCTATTTTCTGTGAATGCTACAGATCCATTTTATTTTGCGTGTATAGCGTTGGTCCCATTTTGTTGCAATATCACAGCGTTCATGAAATGGGCCGATATGATTGTCAGATTTATAATAGCAACTATTACATACGATTTTTTCCTCTCTAATCCAGAAAAAGAGGTAGCAGAGCCTGAAGTAAGAATGGTAAATGGAAAGCCTAAGAAAGTCCGGAAGCCACGAACCATCTACTCCAGCTTTCAGCTTGCCGCCCTGCAGCGGCGGTTTCAAAACACTCAGTACCTCGCCCTTCCCGAGAGAGCGGAGTTGGCCGCGTCGTTAGGTCTCACGCAAACACAGGTAAATCATTTATCCTACCTTTTTGCTTTATAGGGACTCGTTTGTCATATAGAATGATCGACCGGCATTCTTATAGCCTGCTTAATATTTCAGTAGAACCGAGAGGATGAAATAAGTTAAATACATGGGGTTAAACGTTCAAGGATGTTGCGGTTACTTAATCATATCTATTAATATTTTATCACCCAACACGTGCGTTGCTTTCTTCTGGCAGAACCGTATCTAATAGCTGTGATATGATTCCCCCCAGGTCAAAATATGGTTTCAAAACAGGCGATCCAAGCTGAAGAAGATCATGAAGAACGGAGAGCTTCCACCAGAACACAGTCCGAGTTCCAGCGATCCCATGGCTTGCAATTCCCCCCAATCCCCCGCAGTCTGGGACTCTCAAGGCCCCCCAAGGCCTCACAACCACCCTAATCAGCAAAACATCAATACTGCGGCCTCAACATTTTTGGAGAACTCTGGTTCCTGGTATTCCAGCGCTAATAATATGAATTCACACCTCCAGGCGCCCAACTCCTTACAGCACTCACTCGTTCTTGGATCAGGAACATTGTACTGAAATCCCCCCACATATTTTGTTGTATCGGACTGGTGTGTAAATTCTTTTTTGAGGAATATGCAATGTATTAATATGACAGTCATAGAAGAACGTGTAAAATGTGTAAATGTGTGTGCATGTAATTTATTGCATTTGGAAGACTTATTAAATGTTTAAATGGACATTGGAGATCCAAATACATTGGTGCCTTGAATT
>PYXC01002021.1:812500-922500 GCA_015244755.2 Tenualosa ilisha
AAAAAATCTAAATACACACAAAACAGTCAGTCACAGATCTAATAAACAATCTGTCGTGGGTAATAATCCACTAAAATCCCCCATTTTCACTGTCATTGTTTTCAGTGGTTTGAAATTAAGGCAATTGGTGCTAATAACACATTGGAAGGGGGTTGGGAAATTACCAGTATTATAATTCCGCAAATAATTCTTGGTCATTTCAAAGCTGTCATTAGATGTTGAGTGTGGCGAATTACGGGAAGCACTCTGGCGCAGGACAAGACAAAGACGAACAGTGGAACTTGGAGATACGATAGCTTACATTCCAAGCGCAACACGAATTTTAACGATTTCCCCCTTCTGTGATCAATTAACTTTTTACAGTGATGAATACTTTTTTTTCGTAAACAGTTTCGTCACACCTCTTCTTTCCCTCAACTATACAAGATGGTAAGTAATTTTGCCTAACCTAATTTACTAGACAACAATCGGTAAAACTAAAATAGTCTCTTACCTGTGGCATCTAACCTTGTTTGACCGCCGGTGCTGTTACTGTGGTATGACGGAAGGTATGGGCTATGATGGGCATGACTCACATACGAGTAAGGTAGGGACCTGTTGTACGAATTCGTGGCGGAGTACGGCGAGTTGTCGTGTTGGTGATGAGCGTGGGACCCGGAGTGAAGACAGTGGAGCGGATAGTGGCTGGCAGCCATTGACGGGGAACTCTGTTGTGAGTGCGACTGTTGACCAAACTCCATGAAAGCAGACTTGGACGAGTCCTGAGCCTCCAGCCCGTCAGCCATCGTAGTCATGGTCATCATCAAATTTTCTGCTTTGAGAGCACTTACTCGCCCCCCTCCTCGTCCCTCAATTCCAAATGGATCTCTCGTAGTGTCCTTCTCTCCAAGGCGGTATTACCCTATTAACTCCAAGTTTTCTTCGTGTTTTTTTCTTTCGGCTAATGCTCGCTCAGTGTGGCGGAAGGTGAGCATGAGTAAAGGCAGAGATTTTAAGGTGGATTCTGTTAAATTTGAGTTCTGGCTTCCAGACTTGATGCAGACACTACAAGTAAAATGGTTTGTCTCCAAAGGGCAGCGCCTTCCCATTGGTCATTCAACCCAACGTCATCAGCTCCCAGCTTCGCTGAGACTTCACAGTGAGTTAACCTACCTTAACAGCTCCCATCGTAGCCATAACGTAGCCGTATGGGGAATAATGATGGTAGGATATCCCTGATTTTTGACAGAGCATGACTTAAGAAACAGAGATTAGCATTGCCAGCAAGATGAGCACGTTGTTACGTCCCCACAAAGCCATATGTCTGGAATCTCCACGGCAATGAAAGAATCTCATCAGAGGGTTTAGACTACATGCAATCCTTACATTGAAAACAAACACGCTCAGATTGCATGTTTTGGGAAACATCAGTCCTGAAATTCAACCCCTTGTGTGCCACAGCGACGTTACAAGGAGGATTAGCCCACGGTTATGGTCTGCGGTTTGGGAGCAGGGATGTCCAGATACACTGACAGCAACCCCCCCCCCCCCCCCCCTTTAGAAAAAAACGAGCCTGTTACTGTCTCAAATATATGTAAATCATACGTGTAGTTAGCGGTCTGGCTAATCACACTCACAAAATAAACCACTGATGCAAATATACCCGGAATACTATGTGTCTTAATTTCCAATCCAGTGCTTTTCTATTTTATTGTCAACATCTTCCATCGGGATGTGACATTCATTTACTTTAAAATGATGATGAAAAAGTAATTATGACCGCAATCAGCTATATCCGAACCTTTGATTAAACGCTACACTTTATTCAAATTGCTCATGTAAAATTAAGAACAATTCGCCTGTAATGATTATGGACTGGGTTTATTTTGGGGAGGTGGAATAAAAGTGGATATAGCATAAATTATCCTCTAATTATACGGCAGTGTCGCCTTAATTATCCTCTTATCAAAAATGGTTGTCTAAATGCAGCGTTTAGTTTCAATTTTCTGCCTTTCTGTAACAAGAACTTGGTACCTTGCTATTATTGCCAGGGTTGCTATTTACTTTGCGTGATTTAAAGGTGCACAAACGGCCTGGGATGACCATTTTCCTCGGTGGAGCGATGAGAAACAGAGACAGTCAGCATACAAGTACTGGACACACGATTCTGGATTTAAAGCATCGAACTTCTGCAAATATTTTATACATCTCTGATGGGCACTGGAATAGGTAAGAACAGGCTATTGTACTAAATATTAAGTACTATATATCTAGCACTGCAGATTTTGGAAGACAAAGTTAATTGATCAGTATGCACATAGTTAGCTTATTGAAATTCATTATGTGGACTGTCATGAGTCTTTCACCCTGACGCGCACGAGATGGCAACCGGATCCATTCATTCCTGGTTAAACTCAGTTTCTTTCTTGTTTCCTGTGTCTGGTTTGGTTTTTAATTACTTGACACATTGTAATATAGTAGCTTTCCGTGCGCGTAATCACCTAGATGACAGCTTTATTATCTCTAAATAGGTATTTAAATGTAAGATGGAAGGTCGGTGTCCTGCAGGCATATCTGACAGCTTATTCCAGTTCAAGTTAATGTGCTTAAAAGGTGCAGCGGACAGGTTCCACCCTGTTTTTAAAACGCGTAAAGAATGGCCCACACGATAGTCAGTACATTTATTTGCAAAATTAATATTAAATCTATATGCTATCTTTTCAACAAAAGAAATACAAATATTCTCTCTCCCTCCCTCTCTCTCTCTCAGGTAGAAGGCTATGTCAAATGTCGCCTCACTGATTAATCTAAAATATTAAGCTTTTTACTATAGGGTGAACAATAAAAAAGGAAACAAAAATATATTGAGTCAATCTATTTAGTTTACAATGTGCTTAAACATACCAAAAAAGTCAAATATTTATAGGGTGCCTTTTACGCACAACCATCTAATTTCAATCTAGCAAACTAAACGTAAAAATATAATTATTCTGGCTCAAGTTGATGAGGCATTTAAGGAGAGAAAAACACATGATACACTTCAGGAATAATCTAGCTGTCAGTATCCTAATTATTAACCTTCAGCGTACAATTATTCGGTCGGGTTTAAAGTGTTTGATTGAAGTTGTCCAAAAGGCGCACATGAATGACTCTCTAGAAATCATTCAAATGTAATAAACCCAAGGACGAAAAGGGGGGTTTCACATAACAATAAATCATCTATTATTTATTTATAATAGTTTACTATTATTTCTAAGCATTGTTGCAATATGCTTGTTGACGTGTAAATCAACTGGGAATACACAAATGATGTTATTCTGTCCTAGTCTCTCAATATCCTTTTGAAATATAACAATAACCGCCTTGAATTGATCTAGCTTATTTTGCAAATGTATAGCCAAACGACTTAATTATAGAATTTTAAACGTGTGGTCTGATATTGGAGCTGTGTTCAAGCGTGTGTGCGAGCGTGAGTTAGCGCCCGCGCGTGTCACTGGAAATGGCGACACATGTTAATTATGCTTGAGAGTTCGCTCCAAAAAACGCATTCATATTTCTTCCAAGAGCTTGGGATTTTGCGGTCAGTCGCCCTAACGACTATTGACTGACTTGCATGGGAAGCCACCTCCTTGATTGTAGAGCTCAGCTTTCAGGACCGTTCTGAGGCGTCGAGACTTGCCAGTCCTGCACAGGCAGTTAAAAGTGTCTCTTCTCTACAGAGTTCAAACCGATTGGCTGTGCACAGACACAAAGGCGTCGATGGATTGCCGTCGCTGTGCTGTGAAGGAAGTGGCGATGGGGAAAACGCAGATGGATACCATACGCAGCTGTCGCGATTCCACCACGGGTCACCATAATAAAAATCAGAAGGAGAGCATCCGTAGGCCCTCTCTTGAGAGACGTAATCTATTACAAGATAACTTCTCATAGAATCATTCGTGTTTGAGGAGGAAATTGGATTTCTTCCTTTTGCTGGTTTTAGTGAGAGAGTGATGGAGTGACAACTTGTGCGCACATAGTGATTTTATGGCTACTGCACATCAAGCATCCAACAGTTAGTGCAGTAAGAAACGTTCGAAACTAATGTCGACATATTTGAAATCACGGTAGCTGTGGTTTCATCGTAGGTTATGTAAAGCAATAGGCCGCAGGTCTCTGACACATCGAGTATATGGTTGAGGAAAACGACCGTGTCTCATCCAGTGTAATCACACTCAAACGAACAAGCGCGGGGATTCTAGCGTGCCACAGTGTAACCTTGCTACAAGGAACAGAGCACTTGCAACCACAGTAGCCCTACATAATCTGTCACCCTAGAACACGTCCGTGGCAAAAGGCCTTACGTTGCAGCTTGATAGGATCTACTTAACTGTAAGCCTGTACATGTATTCATTGCCTGTACTGAAGTTAGCATAAACGTAAGCATAGTTAAAGACGTTTTACTTTAAAGCCAGCTGTGCTTACCCTTTGCTGAATACCACAAGATATGCAAACAAAGACCGTTTGGATACACGAAATTTTATTAGCTCTGTTATGATTCAGATTATTGTGAGCATACAGACCAATTAACGTCATAACCTAGCAACACGATGTGTATTCTCAGTCATAAAACATAGCGGAAATTGTGTAGGCTACATCTAGGTTTGGTTAAGAATTTTGAAAGGTAATCAGGGGAAAGTGATCACATGTTAAATGTAGAAGCAGAGTATGGCACCACGAACTCTAAACAACATTTTGATATCCTATACTGGTGAAAGGTACCGAGATTTTTTGTGCAAGGTTCCTTTTCGACTTAATACAAGACATTATTAGCTATGACAGCACACGGCTCGGGTTTGGAGGAGAGGATTTTGTCTGGAGATGACAGACAGGAAGGCCAGCAATCATGGGCTTTTTATCCGAATGTACTGTTCGATGCCGTTTATCCCTGATGATAGAAAATTGCTCTGTTGCCAGGACGCTGTAGCTGAAATAGAGGGCAAGAGCAACATTTCCATTTTCCAGTTTGAAACCCATTGAAAAGAATTAGTAAAATGAAAAAAAAAAAAATGCTGTAAACAAAGGGGCCAAACAAAGATACCCTTTTTTATTCTGAGAGCCTTTTCATCCATAGGCCTATTTTTCACGTTTGGTATTCCAAGCCTTTTGTTTAGCACTTGCAAATTACACAAACCTTTAATGGCTACTTCAGAAGCAATTATTTATTCTCAATACCTTTAAATATTTACGTGTGAAAATGCCATGGCGCAATAGCCCAATATTGTTATTTTTCAATAATACCGCATAAGCAAATGTGCCTTGGGTATGGCCTGTAGTAGCCTAGTTAGGCTACCTTGCTTATCAGCAAGAGAGCAAACATGTTTATAATATATAATATCATGGCGCTGACTGTAAAAATATATTTTATTTTATATTGTGCGAATTAATGGGGTCAGTTCTACAAATAACAGCATGCAGAGAGGCTATGACGACAGCCTAATTGATGATAATGTCAGTGGTGCAACATTTCGTGATATTGCCTGGTGTGACAGACTTGAAAAGAAGACGAGGGAATGGTGGGCTCGTGTGTCATCTCAAACTCCCGCTTCATTGTAGCCTAATTTTGGCATGCAGTGACCGAGTCTGAGTCAACACTTTCTGGAGTGTCTCCTTATGCTTAAAAGGTTGCTCAACCAGGCACAAGATGATTTTTGGCTTTTACGTGATAAATACACAATGTACAATGCACAATGTCACGTTGCTTACTGTGCAAAAGAATATTAGGCTTAAATTGTTTTAAGTAATGTAAAATATACAAAAATAATTTTTTGACAAATGTGGGGCGTAATGGAATTAAGCTAGACAACAGATTTGCGGGATTTGCCATTAATTTCACACGGTTTGGGGGAAATTATTTAGGATTATTATCTTAGAAACAAGTATCATACAAATGTAACCTATTAGTTAATATAACTTAACTGAACATTAGTTGTCGATAGAACTATTTAGGTTAGGGTATGTGATAACTCGTTCTCTTAGCCTAACTTGATCTGTTTGTGTTATTTTTCTTGCCTCTTAAGTGTTAGGGCGAGGAGGCAGAAATACAGTGTCGCGAATGAAAATCGAAATGATGTATCACAGCAGGAACGCCCGTTTGCAGGAACCCACTGGTCAACGCAGACGCATCCTTTAATCTGTTGGCACATTTGGTTTCCTTTTGATCCCCCCCTCCCTAAATAGGAGAAAATGAATTTTATTAATATTCAGTTGTATAGAGATTCCGCGCCCGCGAACACCGCATGGCAATTACTCTGCATAAAAAAAGAATTTGGATAGGCAGGTGGTTTACACCAAGGGGTAGTAGTTTCATTTCACACACCGCGTCTGGTTCAGGCGGCATGTGATGTAAAGCATCGCTCACAATTAAGCCAGTGGAGTGTGTAATGGTTTTCGTAATTTTGTCAACACAAGTTTTGGAACACACACACGGAGAGAGCGAGAAAGGGAGGGAGAGAGAAAAAGGGGAAAGGTGGAGGACTGCATTTTCTAGTTGGACAGAGTGCAATATCAAGGCTTCTTTTTTCTATATTGCAATTCATGTTTCTAGTTTTTAACGCTCACCAAAGTTATTACTTTGTCAGATGCATAAGGCATCAGTTAAGACAATCATTATATGCCTAGTTATCTAAATCCAAAGTAGTGCAAGTAGGCCTATGCGTTGTTAGTACAGTTTTAGAATAACCCCTAAGACGACCTATCAAAGTATGAATATGTTAGTTTCAGTCTGGCATGCCGTAGAACTGACCGATAGAGTGCTATTCACCATGTAGCCTAAATTAATGACTTGTCTGCTAATACAGGCATAACGTTGCCGTTTTTATTCCCCCTGCTGCAGCCGAATGTTGATTATCCTACAGCAGAGGGCCCAACAACGGGCTCTCCATTATGTCAAAACTTCCGATACAGGGCTTGATTTGATCTGATGAGCGCAGTCACCCTGGAACTGGATAGGACTTACTTGATCAGGGAAACAAAATCGGAAGATACGCCCAAGCATAATAGATTGCGTGCTTTCGACCAGGTCATGTTTTTTTTTCTTCCGCACGACATTAGATAAATCGTAAGGAGGAAGTGGCACAAACAATGCACAGCACCGAAACACAAAGGCGCTTGTAATTCAAGACCGATGCGTGCGCTGAGGCGGAAAAGACGAGAGGGCGAAATATCTCACACCTGTGAAGGTGCAGGACGAGAGGAACAGCCTACTGCATTCAGAGCACTACCGAGTTTCCCAGGGAAACCACATTGTAGGAGTTGTCAGAATAGCTGTACCAAACACGGTTCATGAGAGAAAATTGGGGTTAAAAAAAAAAAGAAAAACGAGAGCCGAATGTGTTAGCCTGTCAAATGCAACACATTTTGAGGAAAAAACTAGATACACAAACAGGACGATATTTTGCTAGTTGACTGTATGCATTGCTTTCAACATATAGACCCAGTATCAATATTAAAATGCATATGTCCAAGGGTAATATCACAGAAGCTCACCCTGACAAGGCAGGCAGGCCTGTTAGATGTCAAATCCCTATGTCTGCAAAAGAGAAAATGGCAAGGTTTAGGTTAAGTTGTTCATTGGTCAATCATAATTCAGAGAACACAATGATGTTTTCTCTGCCTTTTTAAAAGAATGCATGGAGAAACATGCATGGTGTTAGGACTGTTTGAACATGCAGCAAGATTTTATAAAGGCCACAGGAAATGTTGCTTTCATGGTCACTCAGTCAGGTCATTTTTAAAAAACAGCAGAAGATCTATGTTTCAATGAATGCATTTAATTAAATTGTGTTAGGATGGGGTAATTTATTAAATCAATTGTAAAATAAAATGAGCATGAAAATAAGTCCCATTTCTTAAGACTGTACTGGCTTACGTTCCAATAAATCAAAGTAGCTGGGTGCATGTGAGAGAAACACAAGAGTTTAGCCATCCTTTGTGACGGTGAGCAGTGAAGATCCAAGCCAAGGAAGCGTTGGTTTACGGGCTTTTCTCAAAATGAAAATAGATTAGAGTGCACCAGGCCTGTCCCATGCGGTCAACAGAATGGCACGGTGTGGGCAGTCTGCCGTCACTCATGCAACCACATGCCATTCTTCACCAGAGGCCTGCTTCTCCACAATCACACGCCCGCTTCAAAGGCCACTGTATTTATTCAGTTGCAGCATACACCGGCCGGTTTTGCACACGCACGGAACCCAATGCCTGACCTATCGGTGTCTGGTCAGGATATCTGGCCCTTGCAACAATTACTAGCTTTGCAGCGTTGCTTGGCCTTTTTCTGCTTTTCTGCTGAAACGTTATGCACATGTGAATTTCATACAACTGCTACTCTTGTGACAGGACAGGGAGGAAGGCAATGCCGAGGCGCGGTTTGATCTGAAGCTCTCTCCCTGCCGCTCGGCTCTTAAACCCTGAATTAGAGTCTTCAACAGGAAAGGACTGCTTGTCACCTGGTGTTCCAGGTGTTAAGGAGAAGCCTGATTGAAGGGCAAATCTCTGCAAACTCTGGGGCTCATACCAGGCATGACAGGGGAGAGTGGGCCTGAATACAGCTGTTAAAAACATGTGGGTGGAGCACAGTGTTGCAGAGTGCAGCAAGGCCGACATTGTTTACATGAAAGGGATTTCATGTATTTAGTCCCCTCCTAATTGGCACCTGATAAATTATTGAATTACTGCCTCGGCTGGAATACAGTATGTAGTGTATGGCTGCTTCACATCCTTCTTCCAATTGAACATATAACAGATCCATTTACAAATAAAACAGTCTAACCACACACACACACACACACATTAAATATCCAAATGCCATTCTGGCCTTAAACTTAAAAGAAAGACAGTCAGTAGGTGTACATGCACATCTAAATCAAGCTGTTGGCAATAACCAGGCAAATGATTTAACTGGAGGATCAGAGTAGTTTGAGTATACATGCATGGGAAGAAAATCAAATTCTTGACCAAAGTGTGTTTGACTCCATGACAGTAGGTGGCGATATACTCCCCCTTCGCATTTTTACCAGCCTCATTGTGGCTAATTATTTTACTCTCTATGGCTAATCCAAAGATGCTAAACCACAAACTTCCAATGTAAGTATGGCGATATTTGATGGGAATATGAGCGAAGATTTGGTCAATGCTGCAGAACCATAGGTACATTTTGTACATACTTTACTTTTCAGTGTTTTGCACGAGACACACGCTGTGCATGTACACAAGCCAGCAGTTGTTGCCAGCAACTGTTGTTGTTACCAGAGCCCATTTACCGGCCTTGCTGTGTCTTTGTCATTCAAAGAGGATGTGTCAGTCCGATCTTAGCTGCTGCCTGTCTGTCTGTTGAGAAAAATGCAATTCCAAATGGATTATCTGAATGTTTTAGTTTGATTATGAGTAGGCCGGTTTGGTTCGATTTCGGACGGACTAAGGTGTATACATGCATTTTAAAAGTTCGATTTTAGCCAGACTAAGGCAAAAATTTGATTTTCTCTTAGTGCATGTAAACGTATTGAATGCCACAGTGAAGCCATCTTCCTTCAGCTAATGCTGTAAGCTGTGAGTAACTATCCAGCTACACACACCTCAGTTTCTCTCCTCCATCCATAATCCATGAAAGGCCCCAAACACACAAATATAAACACACTCACACATATATTTTATATATAAATACACACACGCAAAGCCTCATCCCTTGGCTTCCACAGCTGCAAAGAGGCAGTTGGAGAGAGAGTCAGTCAGAGAGAGAAGGAGTGAGAAAAAAGAATGAGTGAGAGAAAGAAGGAAGGACAGAAAGACATGGTGGATGAGGAGAAAGACAAGAACAGAGAGTGGGGTTGCGTGGTGGGTAAAGAATGAAAAAACGGAGAGAGAATGAAAGAGAGAAGACAACAAGGTGGTTGAGGAGAAAGCGAGAGAGAACAGAAAAGAATGAGAGAGAGAAAGAGAGAGACAGAGAGAGAGAGAGAGAGAGAGAGAGAGAGAGAGAGCAGTGACCAGAGAATTGGCCTCTGGGCTAGCAGTGAGCCATTCTGGTGCTATTAGGCCCGTAGCTAATAATAGGTGTTTCAGTCCGGGGGAAGATCAATCAGAGAGAATCATGGGGACTGCTCTGAGGAGCGCTTTTACACATCTGTCCAGATGGATGAAATTACACTTGTCTGTTTTTAGTTGCATTACTCCCAAATTGGTTGTCTACTTTTCCCTCTCCTTCTCTCCCTCTCTCCTCTCTTCCTCTTTCTGCCCCCCCCCCCCCCCCCCCCCTCCACCACACACACACACACACACACACACACACACACACACCACTCATTCATGTGTCAGTGGTCTGCTAAAAGGATTCTGCACTAAATTCCCTGTCATTTTCTGCGCTTAGCCTCCTCTCTCTGCACCTCTCCCCATACTTGCTGACTGACATATGCACGGACAAAGACTCCAGACTCCAGGCATTTTACCTCCTCAGAGCAGATACAAGTAGGGTAGGTCTACAGGGGTTTTAGTGGCACAGTATGACGAGCATGCATGGCGTAGCACAAACATGAAAAAAAAAATCTGGAAGCTTAACTTGTTGTTCAGCCATTGACAGGTTAGATAAACTTCTTCCTAGAATGTAGTACTGCAAAGTTTCATATTTACCTGTAAAAAGCTGCAAAATGTGGCATCCTGATGGGCATGCCCCAAAAGGTTACGATATTACAAGCTGTGGAAAAAGAAAAAAAAAAAAAAAAAAGAAACTATGACAGCGAGTGCCAAGTTGGTACCATGCTCTGGGGGCTGTGGAGCTAACAACATGTTGGCAGGCCCCCCGCCAACCCCTCATGGCAGTTATCAGGGCCTGGGTGTCAGTCAGGGGGTGTTGTGTGGAGACTGAGACGGGTCATTTAAGCCCATAAAACAGTCATATGCATCTGCCATTTCCAAACCTTTTCCTTTCTGACAGCTTCTAAAAGAAGGGTTACTTTTTTGCTCAAGCAGTATCTGTCTATTGAATTGGAATGGTTATTTTTTGCCCCCCCCCACTCCCCCCCCACCTCCATCCTTTTTTCCTTTTCTTTTTCTCTCTCTCTGGGGTGATTTTAGATTACGACTTTAAGAGTGTGTGATACGAGCTGGCGGCAAACACAAAGCGCTGATTTATTGTGCGTGCGAATCTGTGTGGTGAATATATGCACAGTGAGGACTACATTGTAGTCGCGATGGCTTGACACTCCAAGAGCGAGCTCTCACGGGGGAAATGACGGCACAGAATGGCGCAGCAGGGGGCTTGCTGAAGGAGACTGGGGTTGTGGGTGGTGGCAGCGTTGGTGGAGGCTGGTAGGGTGGTGGTGGTGGGTGAGTGGGAAGGAAAGGGAAGGGAAGGGGGGGGTAGCGTCTCATGAAAGAAAATGAACTGCTCACTGTACAACATCAGTGATGTTTCTTAACCTGCAGAGATCCTGATTTGAGATGCAGCTCTATTTTTTTTTCTTTTTTTCAGTTTTTTTTTATTGTTCAACACAGGGAGATGTAGACAGAGCTAAAAGAGCAGCATCACTGTCTCTCGGTGGAGAAAGGCTCTTTTGAGAGGAGAGAGCGCCATGACCGGAGTAGAGGAAAGGGAATGAGTGGGAAGAGAAAAAAAAAAAAATCACGGCTCCCTCATGTGTCTCCTTAGCAACGGAGAGGAAATTAGCATTGACATGCCAGCAAGGGCATGGTGCTGGCCTTCTGGGTAGTTTCGTGGCACAAAAAAGTGCCGATCAAAGTGGCCATAAATGCAGCCTAGCGACTTTCATTTATATTGAAATCAGTTTCCCTTTTTTCACCCCTCTTTCCTCCTTTCCTTCTTTTCCTCATATGTGCACTGAATACAGGAAGTCTTAATGTATGTCTTTTTGCTGTTGTTTTTTTTCCCCCTACCTCTCTCCTCACCGTGCATCGCATTTGCTTGTGATATAGCCTCAGCCTGGCTGTTTACCTCCCACTGTGGTAAACAGCTCGGCACCATGATAGCAAAAGCATTTCAGAACGCACAATCACTGCTGCTTCACCACCACCACCACCAGCAGCAGCAGCAGCGATGCCACCAACACCTCCACCTCCACTGGCTCATTCATTTCCCCAGAAAGAGATGCTTGGCTCCCATGATTGCAAACAAACATAATGACAGCATCTTCTACAGTCCCAAAAGTATCCTACTGATGCTGAGATATTTTTCTCTTTCCCTCCCATCTCTCTTTCTCTCTCTCTCTCTCTCTGTCATTCTTACTTTTTACCTTTCTACAGCACACACAGCAGATGGGTATGTCTGGGCTCATCTACCAGGAGTTTTTTTTTTTTAGCTAATAGATTGGACTGCAGATTGCATGCTCGATATGCATGGAGCGGCTCCCTCCATCTCTCCATCTCTCTCTCTCTCTCCCTCCATCTCTCGCTCTCTCTTTCTCTCCATCTCTCTGGTGCTTCCTCTTATTACAGCGCAGTTGGCCAGGCTGGGGGCGAGTGGCAGGGAGAAGAGCCTTGAATACATGAAAGGTTAATGAGGAGGCCATCAGGAGAGGGTCATTGCCGGGCACACCAGCACCCCTCCGTAGGCTGATGCCGAGGAGAGATTTCAGCGGTGGCACATGACAGTGGTGCCATCTCTCCTCCCCGACACATACAACGCCCCCCCGCTTCGTCTCCATCACCGTCACTATTGCATCCATGTGAACAGCGCTGAGGGGTGGAGTTCAAAACATGTCTCCGCATGGCAACGGTTGCTAGGCCCCTGCATGGCTCCTTCGCGTGGCGGTTTGGATAATGAGGTACGTATCCATGAGAAGGGGGGGTTCCATTCACTGGTTATTTATGCATCGCTGTGCTGATGATCTGCCTCATGTAAGATCGCTCTGTCAAAGACAATATATGAAAATGATCATTAAATTACACAAAACATCAACAGGTCTCTGCAGTGTTTTTTTTTCCATATTTCTATTACACTGTACAATAGATAGATAGATATTCACAAATGAAGTGCACAAGAGTGTGGAATTTGATTTGATCTCAGACCTGAAACAAACATGACATCTGAATCACTGTGACACTCTAATTAAAAGAAGCATAGCCTTGTCTGACTGATTGCGTTGTATGATGGAAATAATTGATCCTCATACTACGAGTCTAAACCAGTGGATGAGGATGAACAACCAACAACCACTTCCACCACCCCCCCATCTCTTTTCTATCAGGCACTTGGCTATTGATGAGGGCAGCGTGGACTCGCCTAATGGAATGTCATGGTAACAACACCTGGCAACGGTTCATCCAAGCCCTCCATGGCCCTCCCCCTTCCTCCACTAAAAATGCTGGAACATATTTCTCTGAGACAGAAAGCCCTATGAACAAATAATGGGTGAGAGCCAGTCTAAATAAAGTGTGGTTTATGAGTTGCGGTCAGAAACGTCTCCTTTTTTTTCTTTTTCGAACAAAAACTGCTGCCAACATTTTTTTTTCACTATAAGGTTATAATGCAAAGGCATTTTTTCCCCAGCTCTCAGTAAGAGACTTAGTCAATAAAAGGGTGACTGTAGCCCGGTAGTCTAGAGGCACAAGAGGAGAATGGAACAAGCCAGACAAGCCAAAACAAACCTGTGTCCCTTTTTCGTAATTTTTTTTGAGTTTTGAGCCTGTTCAAGAATGCTTTTATTAGGCTCCTGTGCAGAGGACATTTTTTCCTAAAGTGTGTCCCTGGCTTGTTCTGTCGCTCTCTCGCTCTCTTGATATTTATCAAAAAGAGGTATCACATGAAGACAAAGTTATGCTTCTTTTATCCGTCAAGGATTATTTGGTAAACACACAAGCTTTCGGGCCGTCAGGGCTGCCAGATAGATAAATTCAAGCAACTTGATTTGGGGAGAAAAAGCAAAAATTTGCCCTCTGGATGTTATTGGCAGGGTGACCAAAAAAGCTCCGTCACAAATGTGCCTCCAACCAAACCGTTCTCTCCTGTTGGTGAGGGAAAACCAAAACATTTAGTAACACTTTGGATACTCTGGGGCAAAACATAACTGACAATTCAAATAAAGAGTTGAAAGACAAGAGTTGCATGCTTCTTTCACACTTTACAAAAACACAAGATCAAACGTGAGGATCTCTCAGTTTCTCATTTCCCTCCTCTCCAAAGATCATGCAGTGAATGTAAAGCTTAGTATGCTTGAAGTGAAGCATGTGATACAATAACACAGTCAATCATGGCTTCAAATGAGTACTTACATCACTCCATAAACAATAAGTCTGTGTGTGTGTGTGTTAGTGTGTGTGTGTTTGTGTGTCATATACAAGCCCCTGCTCCTGACACCCATGTTTTAAAATTCGAGAAAGAATGAAAATAACCCTGATTTCCACAACACATAAATAAACGAGCTATCAAGGGCTGGTTTCGCAGTCGGTGATTAGTGGGCCGGTCGGCATTACGATCCAGTTAAACTCCACGTCAGGCGTCTCGCAGAGTCTGGCAACGCCAACAGGCTTCTTATTGTCCGCCCCTTCGCCACCACCCCAGACCAGAAAAACCAGGGGCTGGGAGAGGAGCAAAGTCGCTGCACCCGTCCTTGCCGACTTTGAAATAGCGGTCCGCCACGCTCAGCTAATTCAGCTGAAAAGGAGTCCTTGCTCTAATAAGGCTTACAGAGAGACCAGTGCTTCATAAATCAGGGTTTTTTTTTCTTTCTTTTTTAAGGTCCTGCGGGGGGAATTTGGGAGGTTTTATGGATCTCTTAAGATGACTGACCAAAAAACTGTGAAGCCCTTCGGGAGAGTTATGGTCTTTTTTTCCACAAGTCATATGTCTCTGGTGAGGTATGCAGCCATCACCATCAAGCCTCTGTGCTGAATTAACACCACCCTGCACAGGGAGGAACAGAGAGGGAGAGAGAGGGAGGGGAGTGAGGGAGAGAGGGGGGGGGGGTGTTGGGGCCTGGGCGTATTACATGGGTGCTCATAAAATTGAGAAAAAGCCGTACATTAAAAAGCGTAATGGCACCTACCTTCAAATTACCGTGGTAACCATGCTGTGTTTTTGCCATGATGACATGTGGCGTGCACACGCTGATAGGATAGGTTTGTGGTTGTACCTGTCGTCGCAAACGACATGTCAACGACTCCCTCAGCAAAGTTGGCCTCGTTGAGGGTCATTTGCAGCAAGATTGCTGAGTGTCTTGGGACGCTAAGGACCGACTCACAAAATCACAGACAGAAAGACAGAGCGGCCGACAGACAGATATGTACGGTACATGCAGAGATAATCTGCAAGAATAACTGCCAAATCCCCTTGTTCAGGCACTAACCATGATGGATAACAGTGAGCCCATCTGATTTAAACAACAACCACATGCAATGCCGCATCATATTATAAAATCACAAATGAAATCCATTGTAAAGATACTGCTTGATTAGAGACAGATGGAAGGTACAGCACACCAACGCAGACTCCTGGCAGCACTAAAGCAGAAGGTGATAAATCCATGTTCAGGGATGAAATATAGATGGCGTCTGCTGAACCTGAGATGTCGGAAGACAAACGATTTGACACAGGTTGCGTTCCGTGTTTGCTTTAGTGGGTTTCAATGGCCTTATGAAAAAAAAAAAAAAAGCAGGTAGCAGACGTTCCGAGTCCGCGGCTAAGAACTTGGAAAGCGGCTGGCGGGCTCTGGATTCTATCTGGCTAGTGTGGCTCAAACACAAACATGGCAGCTGGGGTGCCAAGTCTCAGACGTACAGAACTCCTGTAAAGAGTGCCAGATTAAGACAGGGTAAAGAATGGCACGGAGGTTGGTTGGTGGATGGGTGGGACAGTTGGGTTGGGTTGGGTTGGGTTGGGTTGGGTTGAGTTGGGTTGAGTTGGGTTGGGTTGGTTGAGTTGAGGGAGGGAAAGAGGTGGAGGGGTTCCGCGCGGAAGCTAGAAGTCAATCCCTTTCATTATCCACTGCTTGTGTCTTTGCTGAGGTAACTACAGAGCAGGGGAGGCTAAAAGTATGAGACCTCTTTGCGCTGTCGCCACCCCCAAACCTTAATCCTTTATCTTCAGGGGTTAGGTGTTTTCAGCCTGGCAGGGGTGAGCAAGTAAGATGGGAGGGAAGGAGAAAGCAAAGGAGAGAGAGAGAGAGAAAGACAGAGAGACGGAGCTGAGTTACTGCCAGAGGCTGTTTGGAGCCAAGCATGGCTGCCAGTGTGGTGCGGTGTGGAAAGCTGTTAATGAGCATTGTAAACCTCTCAAACATAATGATCTGGCCCTTGCTCTGTGGCAACCATGCCAAGCGCATGCCTCTGCCACAGAGCCTCCAAGTTGCTCGCCTTGGGAGGAGTGGATCACGTGAGGCCCTCTGACCTTACTCGTTGTTCCCCCGTGGGGGAGGAGGAGCACAAGGAGTGAGGATGAGCACGAATGGAGACTGAGAATGTGTTTGATGCTCAGAGTGTTGGACTGGAGCGAGCCAGTGAGGAACTCTCATAATAAAATCTTAAAAAGACTTTTTTTTTTTACTAGTGCCATGAGCCTACACCAACTACAAGAAAGAAGCACACAGAGCAAACAACCAAACAATTGTTGTGTCTCATATTATTGCACTAGAATGCTAAGTAATGCAGTATAAAATTGTATGGGCTGTGCTTGTCTCTCCAGTTTGTTATGAGTCAAGGTCGCCAACACATCCATATGTTGTTGATGTGGTGAATTTCTTAATGTGTAACAGATTACAAACAGGAGACTGCGCAAAAATCGAAAAAAGAAGGTGAGTAAGTCACCACACGCTGTAGGTAAGAAAAAAAAGAAAAAAACTTGATACAACAGACTGAATACCATAATAGCAGCTAATGCTAAACAGTGACAGAGTAGAAACTCCATTTTCTATGCCCATCGGTTAGTGTTACATTGTAAAAAACAGTAACACTTACTTCACTGTAAAAAATGAGGAAGTCCAGTTTACTTGAAAAACTGGTGTAGAATGTTGCTTCAAATGAGTTAAGTAAATGGAACTAGTCTCTTTCAAGTACAGCTTACTTGAAAAATTGGTGGAAACTCATTGCTTCAATTCAGTTAAGTAAACATAACTAGTCTTTTTCAAGTTATGTTAACTAAAGTTGTTACAGAGCTCTGTATTTGTAAAGAGTTTCCACCAACTTTTTCTTTTTTTACAGTGTAGTTGTCAGTTCACTATTTGGTCTGTTCCAAATTTTCTTGTTCTTTTTCTTACTGACAGTACTCAGTGACCTCAAATAAGAGGTCTATGGGCTGATTTATGCTTTAACTCGTTTAAACCAGCCAATCATGCCTTTGATTCTTGATGCCAGTAAAGTCTTTGAGGCTCAAAGCTTAGGGGCTTACAGTTGGCAACATCAGGTGCTTTACTGATGCATTGCATGCTTCCATAATAGTTGATGGAACTGGCTAGACCAGGCGCAAGAGCACTGTACACAACTGGAAACAAATATAGAGACCAGTCTTCTAAAATTATTTTGACAAGATGCAAACACAACACACCCCATGTAGCCCTGGTATTAGGGGGGAGACACTGGGATTCAGTCCACATCTCTCATGAAACATAGATGATTAAGTCTTTAGATAATTTCTAGCACTATTTTGTAGAATCTGTGGTTATACTTTGTGGAAGACAGAATGCCTTTTACGTTCACAAACCAAAGAATGGAAAAATACTGAACCGTTACTCATCAAACAGCATCAGGATGCAATAGGCCAGTAAAGTGGCTCGACTTCAGCAATGGCAACGCAATCATTTATTAACCCTCAGACAGAAATTAAACAAACCGATTCTTACATAAGCTTCTCAAAATTGGTATAATAAATTCTCGCACATTAGCTGAGAGACTGAGATGTGTGTGTGTGTGTGCGTGCACGTGTGTATGTGTGTATATACACACTCAAACGTGGGCCTCTTACGGGCGTGGATGGCCAACTCCAGTGGGACAAATGGCACTCTGTCCCCTTGATTATAACAAATAAATAGATCTGGACAAGATGGAACGATGGACCTTTTGTAGGAACATTAATAGTCACAAATCAAAGCTTTGGAGACATGGCGCGTGTAGGTCCAACTGAGCATTTGTGTATGTGTGTGTGTGTGTGTGTGTGTGTGAATGTGTGTGTGTGTGTGTGTGTGCACATGTGCATGAGTGTAATAAGGGCCTACAGTTGGTTCCCCAAGCCAACAGTGCTGTTACGGCCCGGTTAGTTCGCTTCTCGTGACAAGTGGCTAAAGAATGACTCTAATAAATATCTCCTGGTTTTCATGCTCCTTTTGAGGTAGCCTAATTAAGCACGTTCTCCCCTATGACATATGTCCCGCACTCGGCCAAAAATAACAGCAACTGAAGGAAACACCATGCCAGGGCAGTGCACAGATTTCATGGATATTTAAGACGCCTGCATCTGCACAGAGCGGTCTTTTGCAAGGCGCTCTCTTTCTCGCTTACTCTTTCTGGTTGTGTATGGACATGCATGTGTTCAATATGTGTGTGTGTGTCTGAATTCTGAATGCACGCATGCAACCACCCCCCCCCCCCCCCCCTTCTGCAAATCTGACTGTTGGTTTCTCTGTATGCCTGTCTGTGGTCTTCCTCTCTTTCTCTGCTTCACTCTCTCTCTCTTTCTTTGCATGTTTTTCATTCCTGCAAATTTCATCCCTTCATTCCAATCAATCTGTTTGACTTTTTACATGCCTGTCTGCTAGCCTGTTGGAGAACTGGGCCAGGGGTCATAGCCTGGGGCTGCTTAGGTGTGGTATGGAGCAGGCCAGAGCAGGAGCAGGACCAGGACCAGGATTCAGAGCTGAGGCCTGAGCAGCCCAGCCCAGTGCAGCAGAGCGTGGTGCAGCACCGTGAAGGACACAAGCCAGAGCCACCTGTGGAAGCAGGCTAATCTGCCATGTGCGGCCCTGACAGGACATCCGTCAGTGGGGGGCCAGGGGAGAGTGCTGAGCTGATCCATTAGCGCTAACAACCCAGGCCAGGGCCTCGGCGCAGGGCGAGGAAACAGGCAATAAGTTAGCAATGGAGGCTGCAGGTCCAGGGCTTGACTTTCACAGGGATTGTAATCAAGCTTACACACATGCTCGCCAGCGCTCACACACACACACACACATTACACACATTCTCATGTCGCGTCTGTCTTTTGTACCGACATATACTCACACACGCACACACACACGCACTTACCTTCACCCCAGCCCCCCACACACCTGTAATAACGTCTCAATGTTGCTTTCTCTGCACCTCTTCCTCTGCCAATCCAAGGGCTTCTATAGGTTTGTGACCTTTGCACTGAGACACACTGGCACAAAGATACTTATGGGAAACGGAGTTTCTACATCATCATCCTCATTGTCACTTCTGAAACTGAAATTCTGAAACTTTGCCCTCTTCCTTATTTTGGCATTGATATTAGTCCCTCACAGAGTTGTGCATGTCCACAGAGACATGTGTCAACCCCTAAAAAGGTGATCAAAGAGCATGAAGGCTTTTAAAAGTATATGAATATCTGGTTTCCTGACGAGACAACACAGCTATTTTTCTGAGGGTGAATGGTAAAGAAATGGGGCTCTCACCAAGAATTACAGCCATCAGAAGCCATCTGAGGCATAGTCACAGGGGAATAGGAGACGAGGTCTGAATGGATGACGCCTCTCTCAGTCTCCTCGGGAGCCCCGGCGCAGCCTCGACCTTGACCCCGTCGACCTCGTCATTCAGACAAAATCCTCTCTGACAGGTCACATTGCTGAGCAACCTGTCGTGGTTGAATGACTTCAGAGGCCAAAACTTTCCCTTCCATATCTCCTTGAAATAGAACCTTTTCCCTCTCTGGGACTATTAGGAGGGGACAATTTGTTCAGGTCTCTATATCAGCTATTGACAATCTTTTATTCCTTTAGATCCTCACCATCAAACACCCTTTGGAGAAATTTGTGACTCTCTGGAGAATATCAAATCGGATATTATGTTTGTCATATGAGGAAAAAAAGATTAACTGCAGAATATTACATCATTTTATGACCGAGCCGTCAAATCATGTGCTAAAATTCTGGGATAGGGGTGATCTGAGAAAATTAAGAAAGTGCAGCTGAGCCTTACGTGCCTGTAAGTGTGGTTAGACTGCATAGCCTACATTCCACTAGCATGTCAGAAGAATCCTTTAAAACTCTCGCAAATGCTCTCTGACACTGTGTGAGATGTCATCTCTTCTAACCTAACACAATCAGTAAGCACATCTACTGTAACACTAAGACAAAAAAGACAGATAGAAAAAGGGGGAGAGGGAGAGAGAGAGAGAGAGAGAGAGAGAGAGAGAGAAAGAGCATGCATTGAAAAACCTCGGATGCAAAGCTGTTGCAGCTCTGCGGAGCGGCGGCTGGGCGAAGAACAGTCGTTACAGAGCAATGTCAACAAATTCTGCAGTTGCTTATTTGGGGTTTGGGTTCCATAGCTGGCATTTTGGACGGCTCCGTGTCAGCCACACTGTTATTCCTCTAATCCCAAACAGATTCGCTCCCGCCACCAGTAAAACCCCGAGTCTGGGCGTCTCGGCAGGTCCCTCCTCCATTAATAGGCTGCATATGTTGATAAGTTATGGAATGGATTAGGGTGCGACGTATGTGGTCCTCTGGCTTAACTACTGGTGGTATTTGGGGACAAGCGTTTTTTCTTTTTTTTGCTGTTGTTTTTTTGTTTTTCACAGCGGAAGGAATTGATTCACTTTTCTCACTTGGGTTGGGGCGGTTGTTGTGTTATGGTTGGTCATAGGAGGAGGACTGTGCCAGCTGGATGATAAACAAATCATGTTTTGCTGAGAAAAAAAGAAATAAAATGAAATGAGATAAAACAAAAAATGAAAAACAATTCTGGAGCAGTACAGTGTTCGTGTGTGTGTGTGTGTGTGTGTGTGTGCATTGCTGAAAAGAGTGTGTGTGTGTGTGTGTGTGTGTGTGTGAGGAGCCTTTTCCCAAAGATATCCCAGACAACCCTGTTAAGGCTAAACATATAATCACAGAGTTTACTCAATGTTAAACTGCTCGTTCAGATGAAAAGAGGACAAGAGGGGAAATGTGTTGTTTTCAGTAAGTAGAACAATGGCAAACGTGTGAGGAGGTGGGAGTGGTGGTAGTGAGAGGACAGAGGGACAGAGAGAGAGTGAGAAAAGAGAGAGACAGAAGAGAAAGAGAAGAGACAACAGTGTGCCAAAAAATGCAAATAACAGTGTGTTGGGGAATAACAAACATAATATTGTGGTCCCTGTTCCCCCCTGGCACCTGCTGTGGACTGCTCTGGGGATCCATGAGTTGACTGGTGCATATGCATGCATGTGCGTGACTCAGTGAATATAAATGCCTCCAATCCTGCTTCAGAGTGTGTGTGTGTGTGTGTGTGTGCGTGTGCGTGCGTGCACATTTATGTATGAGTGTTTATGTCTGTGAACTTATGTGTGCACTTCTGCTCCAGTGTGTGTGAGTGTGTGTGTATGAGTGTGTATAAGTGTGTGTGTGTGTGTATCTGTGTGAGTGTTTTGCTGGAGGCTTGGTTCTCAGATGTGGAGCCTTCCAGATGTGTGGGGCCCTCCACTCCCCATGTTGCTTAAGCCAGAGGGGCTGCCTATGGGGCAGCCGGGGGGAAAAAGTGACCAAAATTACCCAGGCATTCAGGAGGCCAGCCTCACTGCAGGACAGATGAGCGAAAATTACCCACATGTACACATGCCCGGAGAGAGGGAGAGAGGGAGAGAGGGAGAGAGGGATAGAGAGACAGAGAAAGAGAGAGAGACCTCTTCAACACAGGCCCTTCACATATGTAACACCAAAATCCAGATGCCTCTGACCCTTCTCTCTTTCTTTCTTCCTCTGGCTTTCCCTCTCTCTCCCTCTCCCTCTCTAACTCCACATCTTTCTGAGGGCTGCTGGCTGGCCGTGAAGTCGTGGCTGTGGGGTGGGTGGGGGTTGTGGTGGGGAGGTCCGGACTGGTTGTAAACAATGGAGGCACTTCATAGACGCCAATCCCGTGCGCCCGGGGGCTATGGAGACATCAACCCATCAACACGGCAGACAGAAGACAGAGGCTACAGCGCCATTATCTTACCAAAAAAGCCCAGCCCTCGCCGTGTACACGGGGTTTTTACAAGAGCCAATAAAGATAATTAGTAGAAAAAACTTGTAAATGAGCAAAAGCTGTTACGGGGGGACTCAAATCAGTTTAAGAGCAAGGGAACAGTTGTTTCATACTAACACGCCCATGTATAAATACAGGGACAAACACACAGGCCTACACACACAAATAATCTCACAGAAGTCAAGTAGGCTTCAAGTAGGTGTGTACAGACCAGGCATTTAGTATTTATTTAGTAATGCAATGAAGAGGACAGAAAGACAGATACAGAGAATAGCAGACGGCATAGAGCTCAATATCCCTCCCCCCTCAACCACACACACACACACACACACACACAAAGAGAGAGAGAGAGAGACATACACTGTACATGAATGTATACATCATAAGATGTATAAATACGTCTTGTATATAATGTATGTCAACATGCTTATATGTGGAAATGGCATACAATGGCACACACATTCACACATTTTGACAGATATGTGTAGGCTTGTGTCATCGGTGTGTTATCAGTCATAGCTGTCTGGGATATTTACGTCTGTGGTGAGGAATTATTTACACACATTCATAAATATGGCCCTTACTCTCAATTGTAAAATAAAGTCATTCAAACACACCAGTTGTATTTCTCAACAACCACGTGAGTCTGCTCGTTAAACTACTTTAACGAGTAGGCAGATGCTTTTATGCCATCAAGCATGAGGACTCCCCTGGAAAGCTGACTGGCCATTGAAAATGTAGTATTCTACTTTGTTTTTAGTGCTCTCACTTAGTTTGATTTTATTTAATTACACGGATCTCTGGGGCTCTTAACGTAGCCTGTCGTATCTAGTGCGTGCTTTGACTCCACGGCCCCCGTTTCAAAAAATACCCATTATCCTGAACAGCGAATAGCCACATAATGGACAAGAGCAAGTGTTTTACCGAGGGGTCAACACAAAGTTTAATCACCAGAAACTCTTTATACTCTCTTGAACAAAACATTCACTGGCAGTGATACGAGTGGTCATTTTTGGCTTTTTAGTAGGAATAAAAAACCTGCAGTGAAACAGATGGATGGGAGGTCAATCTCTCTCTCTCTCTCTCTCTCCCCTCTTCACAACTGTATTTCTTGCACACAAGCACACTCAATTTGACTCCATCTCATTCCGTTTCATAGTATATCCTAAATATATTCCTAACCAAAACAGACCACGAATTACATTCATTTAAAAAAGGGGTGGTGTACCCAGAATAACCCATGCCAAAAATAATCAAGGTTAACCCTTCTGCCATTTATGTATTGTTATTTATTTTATTATGCTATATTTGTACTAGCGATGAGATCAGAAGCAATCAATCTGTAATGATTGATAGCCGGAACTGCATCTGAGGTTCTCATGACTGGCCATTCTCGTTTGCATGTGGTAAGATTACACACTCAGTCTAAAGCCTCACACACACACACACACGCTCAGTCCAAAGCCTCTCCAATCATAGGCTCCCTGATCAAAGTCTGTTTGTTCATGGTGCCTGCAACTATGATAAAGGGGGTCCGTCCGCACAATTAAGAAGTTGTGTGGCGCTTTCTTTTTTCCCCTTTGCATGTGTGTGTGTGTGTGTGTGTGTGTGTGTGTGTCTGCTCCAGACTTCCAGATGTATTGGTCATACATCCAGGGTGAAAGTGTATGGGACTGACCTTCTTTTTGACATTAATGAGTCTCTGTTGACCCCTGGCATAGCTTTCTGAACACAAAGATCACCACATATGTATGCAGAGGAGTGTGTGTGTGTGTGTTTGTTGGGAGGGTGGTGGTGAGGAGGTATAGAGGGGACCGTGGGTGAGTCAGAGAGGAGAAACAGAGAAGAGAAGAGAGGCTGAGAAGAAAAGATGTTGCAGTGGTGCGTGTGTGCCTTAAACACACCCCTCCGCCGTCAGCAACGACAACAGACGAGGCCACAAGCTGCAGCTGTCTGGGAACCTGCCCTTCCTTTCTACCCCAAACTATCCCCCCTCTGCACCCCCACCCTTTTCTGCTATCTGTGGGCTAATCTACAGCCTGGCCATTATGCGTCCTGTACTTGGCCGTATCTGAGGGGCCGATTTAGAACATCAACACCATCAATCACCCAGCAGAAGGGCCAACCAGCTGGGTGAACCTTGCGATCCGGCAGGCCTATTTGTCATCCGGGGCACGTCACGTTCGCACATAACACTTGTTCGCTCTCTGGACAATCTCCCCAGCCTCAACAACTCCCCTTCCTAATCTCTCTCTCCTCTCTCTCTCTCTCTCTCTCTCTCTCTCTCTCTCTCTCCACACACACACACACACACATTTTTTGTGGTCTGTTCCCCTCTAACTAACCCCCACCTCAATTCAGCCCCATGTTCACAGCCTTCCCTACTCCGCTACATTTGTGCCTATGGACCAGACACTAAGCATCTTGGCTTTACATAAAAGCATACAAATCAGGCATGTACATGTATTTGCAGGAAAGGAATCAACTAATCAAATAATCCAGGAGCAACTTCAACAGCATGGAGTAGGGGAACAGACAGTTACCTTGTTCTCCACCACCCTGACCGAGGGCATTCATCTACTCACCACAGCGTTATCAGTCTATTGACCTGCACGCGTAGTGTTTCATTTTATGTTTTTTATATACAAATACATATATTTGAAGAGTGAATACTTGAGTTAGTACTCAATATGGAACAACTATTGTACAGAACAGATAAGACTAAAGTTGTGGCCTAAAACAAAGAAATTCCAAAGAAAATACTACAGACAAGGACATTTTACCTATTTCTTTTAACAAAGAGTTCTACATTATAATTTCATAATTACTACCTTGGTAGAAATCTATCAAATCTATAATAGCCTTCCACTCAGGATAATAAATAATATGGTCTGGTTGGATGCTTTATTCCATGAGCATGTCTACATAACAATTATGTACCATAAAACCTTCTAGAATCTACCACAATATTACTGACAGGAGCACATGTAGTAAACAAGGAACACTGCTGAAAATAAACTGAAATTAAGGGATTGGAAAAACTGCTTGAGGTTTGTCGTGGTCCATAAACAAGAGACACTTCATAAACCTCTACCATATCGCCATGTCTGCCATATCACCTCTTATATTTCTACACGATTTTTAAAAAATAATTAAGTTGATGAAGAGTAATAAACACTAAATAGTTTTGTGGTGGTATAAAGACTGACCATAAAGATTTTTGAGTGTAAGAAATGAAATAATAGTGATTGGTCTAATAACAGTGAGAGAGCACTGAATAGGGAGATTAATAGCAGACAGTAGCAATAATTGGCAGCATGTAATAATTTGCTGTTTTCATCGATGAAGAAGCCATATAATCAACCAATCAGTCACTACACCAGCCTCCCTCACCAGCCTGCAGCTGCATTTGCAGCGGCCTACAGATTATGACCCTAAGGAACCGACGAGTGGATTAGGAAGAGCTTGAGGTGTGATGTCATGTGTGTTGACAGCCCCTATCCGCTGACCCATGGCCTAAGTCTTCACTGCTTCTGCCCTCCCCCACCTCAACCCCCACACCCTACGTCGTTCCTGCTCCCAGCCCCCCCCCACCACCACCACAGGGTGTCTAGTGGCAGAAATAAGGCCTTATTTGTACAAACACCCCCGTATGAAAGTATGGATTTGTTCCTTGTGGTCCAGACTATCCCCCACCCCTCCAACTCCCACCAGCCGCCCTCCCGTGGTCCCCTTCTCGAGGAAACAAGCGTGGCACACAGATGAGTGTGTCTGTCCGGCCGCTGGTCACGCTATCTCCAGGCCCGGCTCTGACAGAGTAGGGAATCCCCTTCCACCCTCAAGCGTGTCTGTGTGTCTGTGTGTGTGTGTGTACGTGTGTACGGTTGTGAATATAAGGGCTTAATGTGACAGCATGTACTGAGTGTGTGGAAAAAAAACTACAAAATCCCCATAGCATTTGTCATTCTCTATTAGCTACCAAATGGAACTAGCCACTATGCAGAAAAAAGAATACAAGAATCCAAAACATGCTAATTCAATCACATGCAGTCATTTCTAAGGATTTCATAGGGACGTATATAAATTAGGATACTGCAGGATGTTTGCCTCTCCAAAAGTCACCACTACCTCTAAATAAATGATTTACTTATTAAAGACATACCACAGCATATAAAAAGGTTCAATCTCTGTCAAATGCAATCACCATACACTCATATGGTCATAATTACAACAAACTATATTAAACATGACATAATTTGAGCCATTTGTTTAAGCAGGCACATGAGTCAGATTAAATTAAAGGGTATAATGTTTTCAGCTCCTGATAAAACATCCAATAAAAGTAAACACACAAGGCTCGGGGTATCTGATTCAAGGCCACGCATGGCAATTTCTGCAATTTCACAAGCCGTGCATTTGTTTGCTCAGCTAAAAATCACAGTTTTTCAAAACCAATCACTAAAATGCCTATCTGCCTATCTATGCTCCTGACCTTTTAAAAACGAAGGCAATTTAGGTCTCCCAATAGCAAATGATTTGTGTCGACCTGCGAGTGCATTACTCCGCTCCTACTGCTTTGGAAAGCCTCCGTCAGCTTTATTTGACTATAAATGACTTTCCAATATCCGATTCAAAAAAATGAAATATTTCATATTGTAAATTCCCATTTCACAAGGAACTCAGGAGCCAAAGTAAGCTGTTACCTGACACACGGAGCCAAGCTTTTCCTTCACAAAAACTCCCAGAATGTATGAGAACACAACCCCCTGTATGACTGTAATAGTCCAGTCTCCGAATTCTCTCTCTATAATAACTCGGCAAAAAATGCCGCTTGCCAAGCATATGCGTAGAAAAACACTGAGAGTTCACACGAAACGCTGGCAATTGCATGGCATGCCTGACAAAGTTTACCGGAGGGGGTGAACCATCAATTTCCTTTTTTTCTTTGGTGTTCAGTAACAGGAGGAAAACAAACCTGTTTACAGTCATATTTTAACAGACATGAGAGAATATAAAATATTTTACACCTCTCTCTTAAAAGGCAGAATAGGTGTTACGTGCATCATTAAAGTTAACTATTCATATCTAAGAAAAGGCTGTTGGGAGTCTTGCATGTTTTTTTTTCCAGTACAGTATATTACCAGTACATGAATTTGTTGGCTCATTTGCAAGCTTTCTGAATTAGTACTCTTTTTGAAACATGGATATTTATACCTTTAAAACAACATAAGAGTCTTTTTGTTGCTCTGTTTCACAAGCTGGTATTAAGTTGTTCATAAGCAAACTTGCTTGTACAACAAACAAATGAACTCATGCATAAAATTAATTAAACATATTTTTTCATGTTGCTATTCAAAAAAAAAAAAAGAAGTAAAAGTGTGAATGTGTGTATCTGATGGCATATGTGTGTATAGGGGGTGGGCGGGAGTGGGAATAAAAAGCATAAATTGCACCCTGGGCATTCACATTTCTTTGAAAAGCCCAAATGACAAATCACCACTTTCCCTCTCACCTCCTAGTGTTTCAGCTTCGGTCTACACGGGGTGCTCTAGCCCGCTTGAAAGCTTGTCATTGGCCAGGCTGCCCAGGTCTTGCCTTTAGCTCTGCTCTTGAAAATTATTCTTGGTTTTTTGCCATGACTTCCCCACACACACAAGTAGAGCTTGATACTTTCCCTGTGTCATTTTGAAAAAACTCAGACAAAACTGTTTCCATCGTGTAAGTGCTGGGTATATTACCAAATGTGGGTCAGCCTATAGCACTTTATCTTTTGTGAGTGTGTACATTTCATTTGTCTTAACAGACAAGCACATAATTAATTTAGTTATCTTCATACACCTTCAATGTTCACACTTGAATGTGTGTGAATGCATGTGTGTGAATGAGTGAATGTGAGGCATACACTGTAAATCACTTTGAGTGCTTGTAGGAGTAGAAAAGCCGCATATGAATGCAGTCCATTTCCTTCATATAAATGGTCAGTAAGACTCCTGAGAGGTTTTTGCATGGCAAAGACAGGGTTAACAGAGTGTCGACACTCCTCATTAACTGTGGTGTCTTAGTCGCAATAGATTTCTTTGTGTGTGTTCGGACACTTTTCAAGTGATTGTACACAGGCGCCCAGTGTGTCGGCATAGGAATTCAGTGGAGTAGAAGAAACAATTATCAAATCGTAATGACTTTGACACTGGGGGAAGTTCTGCACCTACTCCACCATATTCACACTCAGTTTGGCCATTAACCACCCAGAGCTGACAACTCCGCAAAAGCAAACTTTCTCATCATAAGACCTGCTGAATACATATTGCTTCTGTCAAGGTTTAGCAGTGAAATGCTCTTTTTTTTTCTTTAATGCATAAGATACACTTTTGGTTCCTGTTTTAACGAGGTAGCCGTAGTGAGTCGGACAAAATAGAAGTCTAGAACTCCTAAAAAGTGGGGCATCTGTGCTTGCTTGACGGGGACAGAGACACATCGGTGGCTTAAGGGGGATGTTTTGATAAAATACTAATAATTGCATCTCTAAATGACTCGACAAGCTGTGCAAACACTCAACTGTAGCCTCACACGGAGAACAGAGGGGATTGTGCCCATGGTGGTGGCGTCCTCCATACCACATGACCATACGGGGATCCCTGTTTGGCCAATGGGAGAACGGAAGCTCCGGCCCAACGGGCGAACCCAGGTGACCGCTGCTTTGGCTGGGGCCCGGGCCTCGCAGGTCTAACTACTTAATAAGTTGCTGTTGGACGCTTCCTGGACAAAATCCAGAGCTCAGGGGGCCCAGAGAGCGGAGGAGACCCCCAAAACAAGGAGAGCTTCATTTATCAATCAGCCCAATCATGGGCATTTCCGGAGCCATGGGGACAGGCACATGGAGGAGATTACTGAACTCTGCATTGTGGTATGCGAGCATATAGCACAGCTTTGTGTCTGTGACACCGATACATCGGAGGCTATTTGCACAGCTGAAATGAAATAGAAATTTGTGCTTCCATACTTCAGAAAACAACATCAGTAACAAAGGTGATTCAAGCACGTTCAAGTTGTGTCCTTGAATATACTTGCATATGCTGGGGCCAAATCTAACCATGGGAAGGGGAAGGGGATGATAAAAGGGAAGGAAAAGGACTTTAGTATCCACTTTTGATTTTCTTACGGTTCTTTTATGTGGCTGTGAGGTAGTTATCACCTGAGGTATGCTGTCTCATTTTCCTCATAATCCTTCTTCAAAATGACGGACAAGGAGCGGATGGGTATTAGAGAGCAGCATTTTGTCACTTAGTCTGTGAGCCCCGTGTTGAAGGACAGGTACTTAAGACTGTCATTCTGAGAAAGAGAGAGAGAGAAAGAGTGAGAGAGAGAGAGAGAGAGAGTGAAAAAGAAAGGGGGAAAGGGAGAGAGAGAGAGGCCCTTCTTAGTCTTTCAATAAATACATGCAACAGAAGCCACCTGACACAAAGACCCATTGTAGCAGATGGGAGAGTGGGTTCCAAGAATATTGGCTACCAGCATGAGTTATCATATACAGAGTCTTTCATAGATTTAAAATGCCAAAGATGCATTGATTATTGTGTTTCCACTGCTTCAATACATCAACCCAACATAGCAATCAACCATCTATAGCTTTTCAGCTGCATAATTAATGCAACCGACTATTTGCTAAGAACTAACATCGATTAGTGTGAAGGAGAATGTAGAACATAATCATCTTTCCACTTCAAAAGTGCCAAGACATGTTTGGGCTAGAGCTCAAATAAGTAAAAACATTTATGCACGCTGAAATGACATTAGTCACTATATTGTGAAAAGAACATTACACTTTGAAACCAGTATAGACTCAGACTTTCTATGTTTTTCATTCTCACTGTTAAAACAATATATTTGTGCTATGTAAACAAATGTGGAACCAATAAGTGATTTTTTTGTAAAGCACAGTTTGTGTATTTTCTAACTCAAGGCAAAATATATTAGTTTAATTTTCTTATAATCACTTAGCTTTTGTTATGCACATTTGTCATGGTGTTGTGTTATTGCTTCAAAGGTAAGGTTATGTTTAGACTGGAAACGCATTCAATTGCCTACAGCTTGTCTTTGCTCTCTATCAGGAATGCTGTATTTACATTCAGTTTTTCTATTTAAGTTATAACTGTCCACATTTTAAAGAGATTAGCCGATGAACTTGCCCCAAAACACTCGACAAGCAACATAACAGGGCAACACAAAAATAGCAAGATATCGTCCTTTCATTCTCATTTTCCATCTGCTTCTAGCTCTCTAAGAACCTTGCCTATACCCACATGCATACATGTGTTCAGGTGTGTATATTAAACAAGAAAATGTTGACGAACTGATCTTGTTTGTGTGATAAAACATGAGACAATTTTATGTTTCAGTAAGAGGATCTGATACGTCTAAATTTTTCAATGGTGCGCCACCGAAGCAATAAAGATGTCATTGTTTGCCGTCCTGTTTCCTCATATCAGCGGGCTCCTCCCAAGTTTGTGGACAGCTACTGTCCATTCGTGCAACTTGAGCTAGACCTCCCATATTTCATTTCTGTCTCGCTGATAGCATTTATCAGCAAAATCCTGATAAAATAAAAAAAAAAAAGCAACTTAAGTCAGAGCATAACTAAGCTGCAGAGCTGGACAGGATTACCAAGGGAGGGCCAGGGAGGACAGACATCAGATTGTATTGTCATAAAGGGTCATTAGCTTTTTGGCAAACTGTACCTCAAGCCCTGGTTGACAGGCCTTTTCAAGAGACACAGCAGGAAAATGGGAAACCTAAATTCTTCATGACAGACAGTTAAATGAAATTGCTACGAAAGAAACCGAAGAGGAGGAGTGGAGGAAATATGGATGTGTGTTTTGTTTATATTTTTCTGAGTGTTTGCATGGCTTTGATCCTACCATTAACCAATTTAGCCAACACATGTTTTTTTTCCTTCTCTGTCAAAGACATCAATGACCTTTATTATTAATGGACCGAGCAACCGCACAAAACACAATGCCCTAGACTCAGTGACTGGTTGGGATTAAGTTTAATACTGCATCTTGACAGATATATCCTGGACGGATATCTATCCAAAAGAAGGATTTCCCAAAGACCAAAGGAAACATGCTTCTTTGGCCTTAATCTGATTAATTGGAAGTATAAATCTACCTAATCCATAATGAAGACTGTTACATTTTTCCCAGAGTCTCTCCAACCACATACACATATATATAAGTGTCTTTTTTACAGCATGCAAAAACGCGATTTCCTCAGATGCAAAAACAAATGCATTCTCAAGTTAACAAACCCTTCATATTTTCCCATTGTTACCTGCGGAGAGGCCAGCAGGTAAGACACATGCACAGCAGAAAAGAAGAGATTATCAGATCAGAGGCACCCAGACAGGTAGACAGCCCGTTGTTCTAGTGAATTGTTACTTTCTTTGGCAGCATGGGGACTTGGGCCTTAATCAGTGCGTGGGATCTGCCAGATGGGAGTTGGAAGGCGATGATAGTTGCATACTCAGGTCTGACCCCTCTGCACCCCCCCTCCCCCAACTACCACAACTCACCCTACACCTTCCACCCCCCCTTTCCTCGCTATTCAGTCGCCCTTGCACCCCTAAGGCCATACTGTGATCTCTGTCCTGATAAAGGGCCAGGCTACACGAGTGCCAGACTGGCCAGACCAGGTTGGAGACTCTACGATGGACTTAGAGCGATACTGTCCTGGTGAGAGGGAGGGGGTTTGTGAAAGGTATTCTCAGATGCAAAAAAAGGTTGGGAGTTGCTATGGGTAGCCCTGCTGTCTACCTGCAGCCGCCCCCCACGCCCCCACCCCACCTTTGCCCCAAAGACTCTAGGCGCCACGGTGTAACTGCAGTCGCAGGTATGCTGGGTAGACGCAAAGAATGCTTCCCAGGCCCCTACCTGATACGGAAAGGGATTAATTTACTACATAAAATCCAAATAAAGTTTTACATTATGAGTTTATTTGGAGCAACATTTTGTAAGAATTGGGCAACAACTCAATGAATTTTTATGAATGTGACAGAACTTGAGCAACAATAGTATTATTTTAATATTTTAAAATAATACTACAAATTGTCATTTAACCTCTACAGCTGAATACCAGAAGTTCTCAAATTTCATGAAATAATTTCTAAACATTATTAAACTATGTGTAATATTATTGTTATGGACTTGATGAAAAAGTCCACTTAGAATGGAAATGGCAAATTAGTCAGTTTGCTAATTCATGCAGATTTCATTTTTCATGCATGTCTTTGCAACCATAGGCTATAATTTGTATCTATAATATCATGCCACATATTAGGCCTGCCTAAATTGTCTTCCCACATAATTCTCTTGCTCTAGACTAGAGAATTAGAAGCTGAGCCAAAGGGAGGCATTGTGGTGCATGTGGCTTTGTGGCACATGCATTGTCATATGTAGTCAGAAAACACTGTTTTTACTCTGTTATTAAACCTGGCACATTAAATCAGAAAATTAGTTTCTCGGGCAGGCTATGTAGACTACTTTGTACTAGGCTTACACATAACATTTAGGTTAGTGTAATAAAAGGGGCTGGAAAGCAGCAGAAAAGTTCACAATCTTCTTCGTAGTTTATTTTCCGGTTAAACACCATACTGTTTGTTATTTGTTTTGGTCTGGATAACAACTTGTTGGTTGCATACCTGCATCCTAATGCAAAAACCTCCGACAGACTTTATACGACCATGTGGGTTTTCTCTACTTAGAATACTGCCAGGCTTCCTACCGGTGTGAAGTAAGGCAAACTGCTCCAACTCTACGTTCTCTCTACCTGTCAAGCCAAGATCAACACTGCTGCTTTTGCTCATGCGCAAAATATATCTCCCAGAAGCCTCTGCTTAAGAATTCGCGCAACCACCAAGCTGAGCAACAACGTGAAAATTTAGCTAATCATGTCGGAGAAAAAACAAACAGTTGATTTAGGGTTATTGGAGGAGGATGACGAATTTGAAGAGTTTCCTGCTGAAGGTAAGCTTCCATTTTTTTAAGCTTACATGTTTTCTGTGTATGCTTTTATTTTTATTTAGTGGCTAAACAGTGTTCGGGTTAACAGTGACTCAGCTGACTTGCTAATGTTTGCTAGCATACCGGCCATCAAGCAAACCAAACACAATGAAAGTTACCAATAACCAAGAGTTGGTTAGTAAAGAGGTGACATTATTGTGCTCAGGTAGTGTCCTCCAAGTTCATAACGTACGCATTTACTAAAGCTACATTCTACATTTACTGACATCTTCATACTCCCCGCATTGGCTAGTCAGCTAACGTTAGCATTGCTTGCTAACCGGATAATTTTGCGCATATTGGCCATACATCCCTTTTTATCCTGTTGGTAGAGTTTATGAGGTGCAAGACATTAAACATTATTGTCGTTAGATTGGAAATTACGTCAGGCTAAACGAAAGTATATCGATGCTGTTTTTAAAGACTACTTTTGGTGGGCCTAACTTTATTCTGTCAGGTAACGTAAGATAAAAAATAGGCACACATGATTTCATATTTACATTTACTGTAAATATTATTAACTTTCCCTGTTGTAGTTGCTCATGATAATCAGACCTTTAATTGTCAGTAGCGCATGTGCCACTATTTTTGATAAGCGTATGTCAGTGTTAAGACCGTAATTGCTAACAAAGGCCATTATTTACAGATTGGACTGGCCTAGACGAAGATGAAGACGCGCATGTGTGGGAGGACAACTGGGATGATGACAACGTAGAGGATGACTTTTCAAACCAACTCAGGTAGTTTACTCATTGATCTGGATTTTAAAAGACATCAGTGTGAAAAGTGTATGCAACATGCTTGCTTACATTTGTTCCAGGTACCAGCTTTATCCTAGTGTTTAGTAGTACCAGTAATATGAAAACAGAAATGCTGTCACAGTCCAGAAAATATATTCTTGAATTTGAAGAGTATACACACTAATTGGATGCAGCCTTTGTTGAATTAGCAATTTACTTCTTATTATTCATTCTGTCATAGCTGATGCATAATACCAGTCATAGCTCATTTTAAAGTCATAATGCCTGTTCTGCGAAAAGTGTGTGATGTGTTGTTGTTGGTAAAATGGGAAATTGATAGAACCAAAAATAATAGAAACCAACTTTCAAAATGATTAATCAATGTGATCTTGCCCGTGTCTGCTATTTCAATTATTATTTTTGTCCAAATTATCATTTGTGTCCATAAATTTGAGATATTTTGAAAGGTAGTTGTTAAAAAAAAGAAAGATACTCATTAATCGTAATCAGTGCAAAACGTTCAATTTTTATTGTGAATCTGATTTTGAAGTCGTAATCGCCCAGCCTTGATCGCAAGCTCCAAACACCAAATGTGGCGAGTTATTCATGTGTCAAATCCCACTGTGCTGTTTGAGCACGTAGTGTTTTGCTTTTGTGTTAATACGTGCAGAACCATAAAACTCAATGTTTGTTTTTATAGACACACCTTTTTGGCTCCTCAGATCTTCTCTCTGTGACGCATATATTCTGTTTGTTCAGAGTACGTTTAGTATGGCCTGCTTAGGAGAAGCCACAATGGGCTTTGAAATGAACAAAATTATGTTTTTGTCAGCTGTTTGTAGCAGTCCCTTTTTTTTGTTAAGAAAGGCAGCTTACTCTGCTGTT
Source organism: Tenualosa ilisha (assembly GCA_015244755.2). Classification (NCBI taxonomy): domain Eukaryota; kingdom Metazoa; phylum Chordata; class Actinopteri; order Clupeiformes; family Clupeidae; genus Tenualosa; species Tenualosa ilisha. The sequence goes on from PYXC01002021.1 coordinate 847,314, forward strand.
CGGCTTCTCTTCTATATGTGAATGCCCAGTGCAGACCTCTCAGAATGATGTCAGGCATTCATTCTTGCACTTCTAGGCAGGCATTGTGTGATGGGCTACTACATGGAAAAAAATCTTCCATTCTCGTCCTGTGGCAAGCAGTTGATTTCATGGGGTTTATTTTGTGCCATTGAAATAAGAATATTTCTTCTTTCTTGCAGAGCTGAGCTGGAGAAGCATGGGTACAAGATGGAGACATCGTAGTTCCCGCATCTGTGATGGATAGTACATGGACTTTAATACATGCTGGTTTTGGCATTGAATGAAAGGCTTGCATGCATGGTGTGGAGCTTGAAAGACCAACATGTCAAGCTGGGAGTACAGTTGATTTTTTTTTTTTTAATGTTTTCTGTCTAGACAGTTTGTAAGTTCTGATATTAAAATTGCTAAATAGATTTCTTGATCCAAGTGATGGAATTAATTTTTACCTATTTAAAATTTAGTGCATTGTGTGGAGGATTTGAGCGTAGTATAAAATTTGACTGGATACTGCTCGTCATAGGGCAGTTTTCAGCATTTATTCCCTTCCATTTAAAACTTATCTAGACTTAATGGTGTGGTAATTAAGGGTCCAACACAAAGACAGACACACACGCACACACATACACACACATTTGAGTCCCTCTCAACCAAGATTAAGTCTTCAGTCAGATTTCTGAAGCAGTAGCCTAATTTCTGTATTTATGTTCTTAATACCATATTTGTAGAGGGGAGGCGGGTAGAATACTAAACATTCTGTAAGTGTGTGTCTGCGTGTGTGTGTGTGTGTGTGTGTGAGAGAGAGAGAGATTGTGTGAGCGAGCTAGAGAGAAAGCCACACACACATGCACGTACATACACACTCACCCCCCTCCAGGGAGCTGTGCACTCCAAGGAGGAGAGCCAGCGTTGAACTTGCACTTCCCTTGGTCCCATGCGGCTATGGCGAGTCTCTGAAGGGGAGATTATCCAGTGCCATGTTTGTCAGAGGCAGGGAGGTGGTCCCAGCATGGCTCCCCGCCACTGCCTCTGCCTGGGCCTGCCCACCTCTGACCAGGCCCTGCGCTTCCGCTCGGCGCTGTGGGGGGCTGGCTCCTACTCACCGAATCACAGGCCAATTTTCCCAGCCGTGCTCACGCAGACCATCCAACCCCCCCACCCTTCTCACACACACACACAATCCCCATTCCACAAACACACAGACACACGTACACACAGATGTGCACATCTACCCCACCCACCTTCTCCTCGGCAGAAATGATTTCTCTGCTCCTTGGTGCCTGGGCTCTTAATGAGCTGAAATCGATGCCAGTAAGGCTGGGGTTGCTGCGGGAGAGCTTCCCCCAGCAGCCCCTGTGCCAGCAGCACCCCGCCAGCGAGTCGGCCGCCCGCCTCCTCCTCTTCCTCCACATTTTATTATCTCCCTTTGTGTTCGCCCTGCACCCCACCACCCATTGAAATTCAGAGTGGAAAACGTAGCCTTGTGTCTGAGGAAGATGGGGAGTTTTTTTTTTTTACCCTCCCCCCCATTCTTCATTCATTTGTTTGTGTCCTCTTAGGGCTGTGTTGGTATGAATTTCTTAAACTTCTTTGTGAATGATTATGGCAATACAAGAAGGAGAGAGAGAAAACGCTATTGGGTACGTGATGAGATCCTATCCTAGAGCTGTAATCTATATTGTGTCAACACTTGTCATTGTGAACTGCGCATGCCCAACAATCACATTACACAGGCAAGGTCATGTTAAGTAAGGCAAATTAACAAACACGTCAGGCTACCTCTTTTTTGATGCTTCATACAAATAGAAAACTCACCCGGTTCTCATTTTGAAACCTCTCATGATGAATATGCAAGGCACTGCATCATGGTGAGTCAGCCAAAGAATTAAACTACCTAATTGCCTTCCACAATCACTTCAGAACAGTTGTCACAGCACTGGCCTGACCTGCTTTTGTTATAGGATTGTAGCCAAGCTTTCATTTTATGGCATCTAAGGATGGTTTGTGCTTGTCAAAGTATTATACACACATTAAGACATTTTTCAGCTTTATTTAAAATAAACTAATTTATTTTAATGCAGTTGTGTGTTCCAGCAAAGTCAGCCTGGAATGATTATCAGTAATTCTTTCCTAGCAGAATTTTGGGTAAAATTCATATATTTTTTCTTGCACAGAGAACTGGACTTTTTTCCAGTATTGTGTAAACCCACTGTCCTCCCAGATAAAGAGACTTGTGCATATTTTTTCACTAGGCATCTTTGGTGTTTGCCCCATCATGTTCTACAAACACTGTAAACACAGTTGGTGCGTCCTTAGTTACTCAGTCATTAGCAAATGCCTGCTCTCATGTCAGTTGTTTGGTTGTCAAGGTAGATAAATAGATAACAACTCCCATGGGTTACTTCAGTCACTGACATAGGATGGTACAATTCTTTTATTTCAATAGCGGTTGAAAGACCTGTACAGAAAAAGTGAAATTTAATATCATATATTCATGCTTAAATATAAAAATCTGAAATCATATGAAGAGGAGGAAATTTAAAATATAGAAGCCCATATAGAATTGCCCACTGAGTTGTCCCATTGAGAACATATAGCATTATAGAAATTTTAATATCTCAAGTTCTAAAACCACCATTAGGACTGCTGCTGAGGTCCGAGAGAGACTACTGGGGATGGTGAGACACATACATGCATGCAAATCTCCTCGTGCCCTTCAAAGTAAGTGCCCCGTGTGCTGGGTCATTATTTTAATTGTTGGAAAGTCGTTGAGGTGTGATAATCACTAAGAGAGCGCAACCATGGACGTCTAGGGGGCCATTTTGTTTGTGCCAAAGGTGGAAGATTGGCCTCTTGAGTTTGAATTGAACAGGGCCTTTGTGGCTTCACCCAAATTCATTTTCGCCATTCTCCGAGATAATGGGGGTACATACATCTGAGGTTCGTTCAGTATTTTTCGCCATATTATCTCTTTTGTGCCTGTGTGATTGGTTGTTTTTATGGATCTTTTCATTGACTTTCTTTTCATGTTGCAGTGGCAGGTTGATTTGATCAGTACATCAGTGTGGTCATTTCATTACGGCACATGGCATTTGACTTATGGAGCTTCCAAAAGAATTAGATTAAAAAAAAAAAAAAAAAAAGTCCATATGGTTGAAACAACCACTATTTTATATAATCGTCATTTCGGTTAAGCAGTCAGTCTCAATATGTAAACAATATAGATTGCTTAATACAGCAAAAAAGCCCCATTAGGCCTGAATATGTGAAGTTCTAAAACAACATGTAGATGTTAGCTAATTCCTTCTTGATTGATTGATTTATAGTCTTCGGTGTTTGAGAAAGTGGTGACTGTGGTGGTGGTTCTGGGGTGTTGTTTGGTGTCATGGTGGGGGTCTCTATCTCCCCAACCATGAGCCAAGAAGGGGCTGGGCCTGAGGGACGGGCGCAGAACAGCTGCTGCAATAATAGGCCTAATTGCACGTTCCTTTTGTGGCAATGAAATTGGTGGTAGAACGGCTACAATGCACAAACCTCGAGTTTAGAGGGGAGGAGGTGGGGGGAAGACAGAGCAGGAAAGGAGTGCGCTAGGGGGTGGTGGGGCGACTGCTCCCAGACAAGACCCATCACCACCACCCACAGTCTCTCTCCGTCCCACACCTGCACTCGCCCTCGCGAAAATAAACACAGATAATAAGGTGTAATTACTTTAAAAAATAATAACGAGAGCTCTCCACGTGACAATGGTGCGCCTGTTTATCAAGGGAGGTAAAAATCATGAGTGTGGCGGCTTGTGTGTGTGTGTGTGTGTGTGTGTGTGTGTATGTGTGTTTGAGGGGTTGCTGAGGGTTGTGTACTCCCATAAATCACAACAGGGTACCGATGCCAGTGATTGTGTGTTAACCTCAAGTCTGATCCTTGAACATCAAGGGAGAGAGACAAAGAATGATAGGGTATAGTTAGTTTAACAACAAGGGATCCTCAGCGTGAAAGCAATAGAGCATGTAAATATGACACATCAGCCTTTCTTCCCCTTAAAAAAACAATGAGCAAAAAGCTTGCATGTGGCATGCTTTTTTTGTCTTTTGCAATATATGGTAGTGGCACAACCACATGCCAACCCAAACTGTTTTGTAAAGAAATGCTGCATCAATCTGACATATGTGCCATGGCTCTGCTTAAGACGTTTGTCTTGTGTGGGAGGTTTCTGTCTCACAGCAGACTGTGCGGCCATCTTTTCCTCATCTCCTCACCTCTTGCCACAGACATAGTAAAATATCAAATTAAAAGATTGACTCATCATGGCACTGTGGAATGCCTAGCCTGACAGGAGGCCGCTGGAGCCCAGCGATTCCCTCCTCGTTTTCAGGACCGTTTAGACGTGATTGGCGTTTAAGGAGACATGACATGTTCTCATACAGAGGGAGCGCGATGGGTATGTTTCTTTTTAGCGCCATCAGTGGCGGCTGAGTCACTGTGAAAACACACTCGCTGGTTTAATGTCACGTTGGATTAAAGTGCAAGGGGGTTTATTTTAGCGGGGGTGCAGTTTTATGACATTCTGCGCCTTGGCATCACCAGTGCTTTCTCTTTTTTTTTTTCCCCTGTCGACAGAGAGAGTCGTAAACCCATAACTAGACACAGAGGTTTTGCAAAGCAAAAAGTGTCTCTTTGAGATGTTGGCCTTTAAGAACAGCAGAGGAAAAAATCATTAAAATACAGAGATGCAATGGAAAACAAATATGGCACTACCAGGGGATAACCTTCAATTTGGACATTAAATGGTGTACCATTGATACCTGAGACAGAGCATGTTCACCTACGGTATATGGTTTAGCTCTGTGAAGCTGACAGGCTGGGCCTGACATAACACACCAAGCATGAAAATGTGTATATATACTCATTAACACACACTCCACGTACACACGTAGGTCAAATTATAGAAAAAACTAATTGCCAGAAATGTTGTTCTGATTTTTTTTTTGTACAGTGGTCTAATTGGCTTTTGATGGCAAAACATTCCAAAAATTTGTCAAATTCCAATGAAGGCCTCAATATTATGTGCACCTCAACTGGTGTGAAGTGAAATCAATTCATCACTATTTGAAGAAGTGCAATGAAGAAGTGAATGCAAAACAGGCAAATTATGACATCTTATTCCATGATTTGAAGAAATGGCTCAAAGTAAATTCAATCACCTTGTTAGCTGGTAAGCGACAAATCATGATAACAATCTTCTTGGCAGAGGGCCAGGACTGCCAATCAAGTCATAAACAAACATTTTATACAGACTCATCGGATGTCATTTATGTTACATTGATGTAATCTTTCTCACTTCACACAGGAACCAGAGAGGTTAATTGAGAGCCATAATGCACAAACTGCCATCATGCCTGTGTCATCATTCAACCGAAAATGTACAACAGGCTGGGTGAGTTTTTAAAATATAACAGTCTTGTTTGTAATCTTTCCTTTCTCAGTTGTGTGATGATGTCCTCTCAGTGGACTCCCTGCTGTGTTCCTATCTATCGTCATCATGACAGTGATAGCCTGCAATTAGAGATTGTTGTCTATTTTGGTGTTTTTTTTTTCTCTCCTATGGTTTTAAGCATGTCCATCCTTATCAAGTTGTCCCATTGCACTTAATAGCCTTGGATGGTCTGCGAAGAAAAATTAACAGAACAATTTAAGCACATCACGGTCCCGGCTGGGCAATTAACCACTCTCAATGTTATCATCGCCGCTGAATTATCAGGTGCTCTTGATAATTGTAATTAATTAATTGTCTCGCTCATGCGTGCTCTCCCACCGACACGGCAAATGCAAGGTGGGGCGGAGGTGACCTTTATCCTGCTGTATCTTCTGATGCTCAATTGGGAAGACATCCTGATTTCAACACTGATCTTGAACAATTTGTGGATGACAACCAAATATGCGCTTGCAAAAAGGCTCCATGATATCTACATGGAACCCTGCGGGGGAAAAAACTATCTCTCAGAAATTATAAATCTTAAAGCTGATAACATATAAGTTTCCTTGAAATAGTTTTCACAATCTGACTATTACCTTTCATCCACAGGCACGGAAGCTTGTTTTGATCTGTTACACACTTGCCATACCTGTCGCAGGTAAGCCCAGAAGCCAGAAGCACAAGAGAACCAAATGCTTATATGTACCTGTTTAGCAACAGCAAAGATACTGTGCAGTGAAACTGAAGGTAAGATCAGGATTGAAATCAGGCCTGTTAAATGAGTGAGGCACAGGTTTTCTGAGCCTTGAAGGCCTGGCACAAGTCCAGTCGACGGCATGGAGCTCGGAGCGGAAACAATTAATCACGTGTATGTAGCTGTCTGCTTGTGAGACAAACAGCCATGTTCCAAATCTGTCCCTCAGGCAGCATTCACAACTACAGCACACTGCAGAGGTATGAGGCCCCAAAAACGCACACACACACACACACACACACACACACACACACGCACAAGCATGCAGACTTGTATGGTACCCACAGGTGCATATTTATATGATAGCCTCAGTAAAACCCACGGTATTAATTTTTTAGCTATATATTATAAATTTCCAATTTGGTGGCAATTTCCATAATCGTACTATTTAGAAGGCTAGCTATGCAAAGTGCTTTAGGAAGATTGACAAGTTTCCTCGTTGGGCACCAGAGCGCTCAATCTCCCTCAGTTTAACTGTTTGTCTCCTGAGTGGCAAACGCTGTCAGTGGTGAGTGAACGCAGGCGAGGCCGGCCAAAAAACCAAATAGGAAATTTGTCGTTTATTTCATACTGCCGCATGCTTGGGTTTTCGGTGGGCCGGGAAGAAATACATAAATGCTACCCAAGCAAACAAAGAGCTGGTGTGTGTTTCAGGATGGGGAGTCTGGATGGCATCAGGCAAGGCCGTCAAATTGGGAACGACACAGGTTACTTGAGGGGTTCTCTTCAGAGGAACACCACCATTGCCTGTGAGTGTGAGTGTGTGTGTGTGTGTGTGTGTGTGTGTGTGTGTGTGTGTGTGTGTGTGTGTTGGGGGGGGGGGGTCTCTCGATCATTGGTTATTCTCTGTCATATGTCCTTAGATTGAGAGAGGAGGAATGTGTGTGTGGAGTTTTTCAGCTTATCTGTTTTGCCTTCATTGCTGGAGGTCTTTTTATGGTAAAAAAAAACAAAACAAAACAAACTCTGTGTTTCTGTTTTCAAACTTCTGATCTGCCACTGTGATGATCCCAGTATTAGTTTAGAATGGCAGGATCACAGTGTCTTTCATTTACTTAAGTCTGATTAACTCGCTCGGTTTAGAAATAATGAAGAATATTCTTACAGAGGCAATGTTAAATGAATCGTGACATGACATCATGCTGAACACCCTCTCTATACACTGGCAGATGACAGAGATGAATGAACTCTTTCATGATATTGATGCAGCATTTATCTTTTGCTTCATAGAGGGAGAGCGGCAACACATCACATAATCCTACTGCTTAGACCGCCAAACCACTTTCAGCTACAAACTGCTGTAGATGAGGACTATGCTGAAGAACAAGAAGGAAGCAATGTCGCCATGTCTTCACACAGGCAGTTAACAACATCTTAGTAATTAACTCTATACATACACATCATCTTAAAGTCAGATGTGGGTGGTTATAAGCGCTCTCTCTCTCTTTCTCTCTCTCACTATCCCTAAATATCTTTTCAAAATAGGACTAAAGCCAAGAGGTTTGTGGCCTGAAAATCATTGCCATTTAAAATCATGAAACATGTCATTGCTTATTGGTAACTGACTGGCCACAGACACCCGCAGAGCTGCACTGCATATTTGTGTGTGTGCTAGCATGTGGGGGTGGAACCATCACAGGGCTTAAATGTCCCTGTCATTGCTATTTTTCTCTTCATCTCAGTTCAGTCACTGGCGCTGTTCGTCTTTGGGATCTCAGCAGTACAATGACTATGGTTGTTTGCCATCCTCTCGAGTGGATTGAAGTGACTACAAAGCCTGACACTTCCTTGGTGATTTTTGTTTTGAGCTTCTGTTTCTATCTGGCATGTATGTGCGGTAACCATAAGAACGAAGTACTTTTCTCAAGTAAAAAGCCTCAGCAACACAGTTATGCAATAAATATCTGACAGTCAGTTCCTTTCAACTGATCTCTCACCACAATAAAACTTTCAGCAGGGCTCTTGAAATAATTTCATAATTGCTGAACGAAAAGTCTTCTCAGCAGATATATTTAAAATTAGTAATATTTCTGTGGGCTGGACTGTAGCCAGTGTATTTCTGGTAGTAAGTACAAACAAAAGCATGAGTACACTTCAGTAGCAAGTACACTTTGTAAGAAGTCTACATTTCCGCCTATTTATCCTTTTGCGTTCTCACATTTTTATTTAGAAACACTGCTTCAACTCGTTACAATTAGGACATCAGCGAGCTGTACGGACTTCCCCCAACTGCTCCACTCCAGTGAGGTGGCAAGCACTCAGGAAGAGGAAGAGGAAGAGGAAAAGACTTAAAAGATTTGCTGATGTGCTTTGGTGCTGTTCAAAGACAAATGGCCGCCGATAACTTCCCGCCACCACACTTGCATGGGCCCAGCAATTCGCAATTATGAGAAAGCACAGAAGCCCTGAAAGACTCAGAGAGAGAGAGAGAGCATTAGATTGCTCTTCTACTCTCTTTCTCCTTTCTTCCTCTCTCCATTCATCTTTCCATCTTTCAGACACACACCAGAGTTGCCTGGACTGGGTGTTTGGGCGAGGGCTCATCTGGGTCCATTTACCCAAGTTTTTTTGGAGGAGGGGTGCCCGTGTCCTCTCAGGTTGCAGGTTGTTTGAGTGTGGGCTCTTGTTTCTTCTTTTTTCTTCTTCTTCTCCCTCTTCATTTTTTCCCCTCCCACCCTCCTTTACTCTGGAAAAGGGCTAAAGCCAGCTTGCCTGGACCTTCTCAGAGTGGCCCCTGGACGCATCCGCCCCGTCTCTCCTGAGGGGCCGACTTCGGCCCATCCCAGATGCCCCCCGAGCATGTTTAGTGTAGCTCCTCATTTGAACTGAAAGACGTTGAACAGAGTCATTCAGAAGCCAGCCTCCTCCTGGAGTTTGTGAGGGGTGGAGAAGACTGTGTGTGAGTGGTGTGGGTGGCGGACTATGTGTGGGGTGTGTCTGTGCATGAGTATGGAAAATATAGCCTCTTTGAGGCATCTACGTGTGTGTGTGTGCGCGTGTGTTTGTGTAAGAGAGAGAGAGAAAGTGGGCTTTGAGAGAGAAAGAAAAATATAAATTTGATAGCGTCCATAAGATGCAGACAAAATCATTGTGATTCTGGCTCCATTCCTCACATTCCCGTCAGCTGAAAAGAACTAAATTATAACATTCCGGGAGCAGGGCTGGCCTGCCTGAGAGGGCCTGCATTTGTCAGTACTGATTCATATTCAGTTCTTGGCCTAGTGTCAATATTGTTTATACTTTTGGTCACAGTATAAAGGCAGAGTGGTTTTGACTAGCTAAGTAAATCGGCTGGCTGTTGTTCAAACACGCTTTGCTTTAATGTAAACAACACAAAAGCTCTGTCAAGGGCTATGTAAATATTGATCCCCATGTGTACAATCTGTTTAATATATTTTGTAGGTAGCATAAGTCTAATGTCTTTCTGTATGATGAGTGTTAAGGCAGTATGAGTTTTTTTTTAATTCTCATATGAAGCATTTAATTGTGAAGATTCTCAAGACCATCATGCACTATTGCAAATATGCTCATCTGGCATATTAACAACGGTTTTATTGGGAATTACATATTTAACATTTTAGTCCACAAGGAATATGACAGAGAATATGGGCTAAAGGCTAACCAAGATAAGAGAGTGATGCCATAATTTAACTGAGTCTTTCAGTTTGAATCAGAATAATTATCAATTCTCCAATATAATTGCAAGGAGAAGCGCTCAATACACCTCTGATTTAAAGGCCTGTTTAACATACTGCTTCAATATCGAGCGAGTTTAGAAGAAGACAGAAAGAGAAAAAATAATATTTAATAATTAAACATTACAAAAAAACCTGCTTAACTTTGTATTGGTCCATAAAGAATGTGTGGCAAAGCAGACAACAGCCTTGACTGACAGCCTCATGCTATAAAAGTGGGACCACACAGCACATTGACATCAGTGCTTGAAAAAGGACAATTAACCTGTCAGCATTTCAAATAAAGACGCGCCGCTCAAAGGCCCCACTGCGACGTCTCTGCTGCTAAAAATAGAAAGTATTTAACCCTGACGACCTTCAGGGTTCCTTCTCAATGACCACTAACAGAAGGACCCGTGGTTGGCAACAAGAGCTACAAAGTGGCCCCTCAATCATTTGTTTATAAGTGGTGCTATTTTTAAAACAGAGTTTAGACGACTTGAAATAGTGGCTCGAGGCCCAGACAGTCTGTAGCCTATCCTCTCTCTTATCCGACAACCCAACTTGAGCTCAATGAAAGCACAATTTAATTGGCATTCAGTGAGGTGCTCATTTAGGATGGACCATGACACATTTTTGTATGTGCTGTTTTATATGTTAATTTCTGCATATAATTCAGTGGTGTTTAGATTTATCATGTATGCAAGTAGCTTCCTGTTTAGAATAGACCCATCCTTGTTTTGTGTGAAATGCCACTGGCAAATCTGCTGGAGCAGCGTTTTGAAAATGCCAGGTCCAGCTCTTAAAACGATCAGTGCTTATTTGACATAATTTGGGACTCAGAGCTCTGGCTTTACATTCTTTTATTATAAAACATTACTCAGAGCAATTTTTCCCAATAAACCATCTTCCTCTTGCCATAAATATTTTGGGAAAACACATTCACCCCAGCAGAGCCCATTTTTAGAAGAGCTAGAGGCATGCTGTGAAAAACACTGCTGTGCACTAGGAACCCTAAGAGGCATGGGGGGAAAGCTATGAATCATTTCGAGCACCAAATGCATCTTTCTTGAAGACCATCTACCATTAGAGGCCTTTGATCCCTTTTAAATTGTTGTTATGTTGTAGGTATGTTAACCTTTGCTTCTCATGGAATGCTGAGAGCAGCACGGATGAAAATGAACATAAAGCCTACCGAACGAATGACAGACAGAGACGATGCGTGACTATATTGACGCATTTTATAAACTAATGGAATGCTGAATGAGGCCACAGCAAACTAAAACAAAAAATGCACAGGCACGGTGCACTGATGGTAGCAGTGGGTGTAATTTAGTACTCCATCTATGACTCGAAATATGAACCATGTCCGCAAAAACAGCATCCTACAGTAGCCTGCCTACCTGTAACTTGCTGAATCTAATCATCTAAGACTTCACGAGTCAAGACCTCTTTGTAGTTACAACACCACGTGTACCCTTGAGCCGCTTTCCCTATGCTTTTTTCTGCACCGACTGAGCTGAGCTCCCGCACGTGATCTCCATGGAAACGTCATCGCGTACAAGGAAGTCATCCCGGCGAGCGAATTGTAAGATTGCTAAGTATGACAGCAAAGGTAAGCCCCCTTTTCATGCAGAAAAGACATAACTTTTCTATGAGGTCAGTTCATCATTAGACAGCATAATGTATCATGCATCACCATGCATACACAAAACCCACTACAAGTACATGACCTTAAATAACCGACCAGATTACTTGCTAACCTTCATTTAAGTGGCTGGGATGAATGGCTAGTTAGCCTGCTAAGATAATGTCCGAGGTTAACATTAGCCATTCTCAATGACATTGGTACATATATGTGGATAACTAACTTGCCACATGCTATAAATCCCGAGATCTACCCAGGGACCCTGCTTCGCGGAGTTTCCCCACCGTGCAATAAATCACTCTTTCCAACAAGTGCCCTGCAGAACTTTGTAACCATTCCACTAGTCGTTTCACATTGCTTGCGTTCAGGATTGAGTTTTAAGTCAATGCATTTAGAACTGATGCACCTTTCCAAGCGGTCCTAGATAAACTTTACCGTTATTCGTTCTCCTCTGCGCGCTCGCACCAACCCACCCACCCTCAAGTGAACTGGAATGACAGCTCGTCTGAATTTTGCTGCCAGCCCAAGTAAGCGCGATAATTTCTTCCTGGATGCAGTGAGACCGCACATAATCAGAAACAACTGTTAGGTTGATAATGCCAAACTGCTGTCTGCCACTGTCAAAACGCATCACGTCAGAGAACTCCGAAGACATCACCAAATGATCAGTGTGTGCAACGCGAATCTACAGCCAAAACATCAATTTGTTGATATCAGCTGTAATACACGAGGTTTAAGATGGGCATGTTTCCAACCTCCACTGAAGGCCCTTGAACAATATAAAGAATGAGAATAACTACAATAAACTAGTTCTTTTGTTTCGGCACAGTTTTCAGTTGATCTTATTTATTGTTGTTTTGACAGGTTGTTTTGCCTAGAAGGGCTGATCCTGCCGAACTCAAGGCCATTTTCCTTAAGGTGAGTCATAGTCACAGTTCCAAGCAACACTGATCATTTAGCAGAAGAGACTTGCCTGCTGTGACCCTGAATTTTAAAGAAGTCTCTTTTAGGCAACATGTCTTCATCTCACGGCAGAATGACAAGTCAGCAACAGCCTGTTTGCTCTGTTGGTAAAATAAGTTAGGAGCAATTCTAAGGTTATGTCCTAAACTGTTTTGAGAATTGCTGCAGTCACTCTTCTTTTACTAATGTTACACCACTTTCATTTGACATTGGAGTGATGCATTCACAACAGAAGTTTTAACAGTTTGTCGTCAAACCTTACTGTCTTTACACAGAATACATTGTAATCGTCTTCAAAATAATCTTTTTGCAGTATGCCAGCATTAAGAAGAATGATGAGTTCTACATGTCCCCAGAGGACTTTGTGTCCCGATTCCTCCACGCACACACAGACATCCGCCTGTCCACAGAGGCCACTGCTCTGCTGGCTGGGGTGGTGGATCAGACAAAGGATGGGTCAGTATTCAGCTGCAGTGGGTCAATGATGAAGTGACATGGTCTCTCTCTCTCTCTCTCTCACCCTCTCACCCCACCCCTTCCATCTCTCTCTCGCTGTGTGTATATGTGTGTGTGTGTGTGTTTGTATGAAGTGCCATTTTTTGTGTGGAACAAAGAAGGCTTTTGGGGTTTATTCCTTTTTTTCATGTGCGTGATTTTGTTTTCTGTTTCATTGTAATAGATGTAGTGCATACTGATGTTGAAAAAGGTGATTTTGTACACAACACACAGCGGATGTGTTGGTCTGACCAGAGGCACATCCAAAATTAGCATGTTATTTATTTATTTATTTTATCTTGGCAGAAGCCAGTAAATTCGAAGTAAAATGTCCTTATCGTTTCATGTGGGTGAAGGAAGAGGCTTACACGTTCAGTCCCCTTCAGTCTTTTTGATGTTCCCCTCACTCTCCCTTTCTCTTTCTTTCTCTCTCTCTCTCTCTCTCTCTCTCTCTGTCTCTCTCTCTTCCACCTTTCTCCTCCTCACCCTGCCCCCCTGCTCCTTTTTTACATTAATATGTATGTTTTTAATGATACATAATGACAGCCAATAAAATGGTAGGGTAAGTCAAAAAGAAAAACGCGTTGCCACGGCAACCACCTGGGCCAGCCGGCGTGTGGCGGAGCGGAGTGCATGTGGTCATGGGGGGGTGTAGGGGTGGGTTGGGCATGGAGAAGTGTGTGTGTGTGTATGTGTGTGTCTGTCTGTATGTGTGTGTGTGTGTGAAAGAGTGGGGGAGAGCAGCGTTTTAAACAGGGAGAGACTCAGAACACCAGAGCACACACTCACACTCGTGCTCTTTCTCCGCTCACTGTAATTGCGCAGTCATTCACCACATTGTGTGGCTCAGGAGATAGATAAATGGCAGCGCGAAAAGCTATTACAGGATAAAATCTATCAAAGGATCCCGCGGCTACAGGCTCCATAGAAACCTTGTTTATTTGGGTTGGATTAAAAAAAAAAATACATATCAGATATATCACATAAATAACGCTGAACAGGATGACAGAGAGAATACCTGGATTAAATGAGATATCAGTTAGTGTTTCAACAGATCTCTGAAGAAAAAAATGCATAGTGAAATTCTTATACTTTGTCCTTAGGAGGTATTGAATACGGGACAAACTGAATGTCAGTACTCTGTGAAAAGGATTGTCATGATATGTGGGAAAAGCTCTCTGTACTTCTGGTCTGTAACCCAGTCTCTGTTGTGCAGAACAGTTGAATGTCATAGATTCTGTTCTCACTATATTTCTGAACAACCAAACAATCAAAATTTTGAACAGATAATCAAGCTAAAAAATAGTGTAAAGAGCATAGTATAAGGTCAAGGTCACTTTGTTTTTTAGGCAAAGCTGAGCTCTTCCATCATCTTCTGCAGGTGCATATGTTGTCTCCCATGGAAAACAGATGTTTTTGAACTGGAATCAGGCTCACATGTGAATGAACTGAGTCACCAGTAATAATCTGCTTGGCATTTTAAATGCAAACAGGGTTTGCTCCCCCCCCCCCTCCCATGGTGCACTAGTAAATCAAGTGATATAAGGACATCCATCAGCCTCTGAATCAGTTTCATTTCCCGTTCTGCCAGGCCTGTAAGAGAGGCGTCCTGCCAACGACTGGAAATCAGGCATTCTGCAGATGAACACATCCCTGCTGACTCAAGAAGATGTCTCAGTCTATTTCTCTCCCCCTCGTTCTTCTCCTTATCTCTGTTTCTCTGTCTCTTTTTTTCAGACATAAATGGAAAAATCCTTCCAAGTGTGAAATCCCATAGTCTCTCAGGGGTTAAAACTTTGTAAAGAAATCACGCTGGGAAAATAGCGGTCCGGATGCGCAAATGTGAGCTAGGCCGTGGAGGTGCACTATGGGATGAAAAAAGCCAAATATTCCAACGCTCTGTCGCTCTTTTTTTCGCCATTGCTCTCCCCCTCGTGTACATCCCTTTTAAGCCCTGTCTCGCACCCGCGCTTCCTCGTTGCTTCGTCAGAGCGGCTATCACAGGCTTGATGAGGGGGGACAAAATGGGAAGGGGCCTCCTTCGAAGGCGTTCGCTTAGCGCTCAACTGTCAGATGGTGCTACGACTAACAGGCCCCTAAGGCTGTGGCATGAACACTAAGCCTGAAATCCTCCCCCCTCCCAACGCCTCCTCCATCCCCACCGTTCTCGCTTAAGGTTTTAGAGGACAGCGCTTGTCACTGAAATGGAATTGTGTTTATTTCTGGTTTTCACACTTGTTCTTTTTTCCTTCTTGCTAAGTGGAAAAGGAAATATTTTGGCAATACTGTAGTGTGTTTGGGAACCACAATGGCATGCAATCTCTGAATGTATGTGTGTGCGTGGCTGAACCCCGTCTTTGCCACAGTGTATATATCTATGCACACACACACACACACAAAAAAAAAAGTTTGTTTAGTGCTGTCTGTCTTCCTGCAAGGCGATGCTGGAAGACTGTTGGTCATGTGCCATGTGAGTTGATGGTTGGAGGAGATTGGACATTGATTTGATTATTGAGAGCCTTGCTTTGGTTTACGCTGCAGAGCTGTGGTATTGCATCTTTTTTTTTTGCTTTTAACCCCTGCTCTGGGGTCGTTGTTATGCTTGTAGTCAAGGCATTGCTAATCAACCATCATGTTCTTCATCTTCAGTGTAGGCACCAGGGAGACATGTCCGCCCTGTGGGTTATGGTCCTGGTATGCATAAAGCCCTCAAAAGTCAGAACACATCTGATCCCAGGTCAGGGATAAAGAGTCGTGTGGATTAGGTCAGGAAGTGAAAGTGATATACTCTGTGTCCAGAGTTATATATGTGTTATACATATTTTATAAAGCCTTGTAGACTTTGTATGACATTGTGCCAGTTATTTTCAGAGACCCCAGCAGTATGTTCAGACACGCAGTACATTTCTTATTATTTTTTCTTTTTTTAGTTCTTTTTTTCTGCTTGAAAGGAGTCAGCAACATTTGTTGCCGTTTCTTTTGTTATGATCCGCTGATGCATGTCCTGAGCTGATACGTGTTTTGCCTCCTCTTTCTCTCACTCTTTCTTTGCTTCTCTCTCTCTTTCTCTCTCTCTCCCTTCTCCACCCACTCCCTAACAGCAGGACACTGTGCTGAAAACCACCAGCTTAGTTAATAAAACAATTACTCTCTACTCTGCAATACGCCTGATTTTTGACGCTCTGGAGGCAAACGACTCTCTCTCTCTCTCTCTTTTTCTCTCTCCCCACCTTCCCCTCCCTCTCTCTCTCCCTCTCTCTCTCTCTCAGCTCCACTTTTGGATTTCATCAGTAACAAAATTAATTAGAATGGCCACGAAAATGTAATCATTGCTCCCTGGAAATTGAAATAAATTAGAGATGCACACATGGAGGACTGCTCATTAGGACTGACCCTGCGTAATGACTGTATCCATTTGTGAATTTCATAATGGTGCCATGCCAACTTTGAGCTGAACTTCAACGAAGAGTAGATTGCACTGGTCCCCCCCAGGGGCCTCGCGGCCGTGCTCAAATGGTGTTTGGCTGATGAGTGGTGTGAACCGGCCTCTCTCTCTCTCTCTGTGTGTGTGTGTGCGTGTGTGTGTGTGTAGCGTGTGAACTTGTGTGTTTTGTGCCTTTTTGCTTCCTCTCTTGCGCTCCTGTCTCCTCCATCACCTTGTGTGTGTGTGTGTGTGTGTGTGTGTGTGTGTGTGTGTTTGTGTGTGCATGTGTGTAAATACGAGACTGTATTTGTGTTTACCTGTGTACACGTTTGTGTTATGTCAGATGAGCTCATGTGTTATTGCTTTGCAGTCCATTACCATTTAAGTATGCTGTACATTACAGCTAGATAGGTCTGAATGCTATCAACTGCAATGTTGTCCTGTGTCTGGAAACAGCTTCACATAGTTGTGCATATTTGTCTGTCAGCCTCATTTTTTTCACATTATCTTCACCCATTTTCATCTCTGTTAGGGCATTTGTTATCTTTTTTCCTTAAATAACTCCCCAAATCAGAGAGAGCAGTTGTAATAGTGCCTTTTACAGTAGTATTGTCTCATGGCGCTTTACAGAAGAGAAACAGGGGCAAGAAAAAACTCCCTTATGTTTAGTTAGTCTTGGTTAGTGTAGTCTTTTAATATTATAGATTTCGGATACTTTTCTCATCTCATCACCTTATGTGTGGATGTGTGGACATCTTCCATCTTCCATGATGTAGTTGAGACTTTGTGAGGTAATGAGAGCTGAGAAGTTGAATAGGGAGCACTTGAGTGAGATTGGCCCAGATGGATGGCCTTCGGTGGCTATTTGTTTAGCCATTTAGTCAAGCCCGAGGCTCGAGACCAGACCGGTTGTTTAAACACTTTTGTCCATCATCATTTCATGCCAATAATTACAGAAGAGAACAAAACAATCGGCGAGTCAAGTGTTGCGCAATAGAAATAAGGGGCTTGTTTGTTTCAAAATGAGCGGGAGTAATCAGTGAATGATACTCAATCATTGCAATGCCTGGCTGGACTAACAGACTGCTCTATGTGTCTGCCCTTCTTTCTTTCTCTCTCTCTCCCCTGTCTCTCTCTTTGTCTTTCTCTCTCTTTCTGTTCTGTTCTGTGTATCAGGTTGATCTCGTTTCAGGAGTTTTTGGCCTTCGAGTCTGTGCTCTGCGCTCCTGACGCCCTCTTCATAGTCGCTTTTCAGCTGTTTGACAAAACTGGCAATGGGGTGGCCACTTTTGGTAAGGAGACCTTCCTTCAGTTCTACTTATTACCTCGTCTGACCTCTTGCGCAATCATTGTTTATGACCATCCCTTTTATTTTCATGTTTTCATATTATTTCATATTCACATCAACTTGCCTTGTATAAGACATCTGTTAGTGTCGGTAATATGTTGGCTCTGATGCAAGTTTGTCTCTGCAAGTCTGTCATAACGCGAGGTGAGAGTTGCTGGGCTGGTTCTACAGACCTCCACCATGCATTTCTTAAAAGCTAAAAGACTGTTTTATTTTTCAGCTGACAAGTGCTCCATCCAACTCCTACCATTAGGGTGACGGGGAGGTGACAGCTCCGATCAGGATGGAGCAAGTGTGGGTGTTTGCGGCGGTTTGCATTACCGTAATGCTCCAATACCAGCACCTTTGGAGGCATTTTGAACACGTTGCGATTTTCTCGCATTTGCCTAATTGATTTAAACAAGCTCGAATTTTTCACCTTCCTTGGATGATCAGCATTAGGTTGGGGGGTGGCCTGATTGGGAATGCAAAGCACATAACTCGAGCACAGGTAGGGAGAAAGGAAATTTAGCTCTAATTGTTGCAGTCGGTGGGGAGTAAGATCATTTTGCGTGATTATATATGCACATATGTAAATTTTTGCATTTAAAAGGCTCAATTAAAAGATTTCGTTGTGACGTTTCGAAGCCTAATTAAGAGGTCTGTTGTTTTTCAGAGGCAGTAAAGGTTAATTGGAATATTTAATGGTATGTTGTGCGCTCTTCTTTGTAAATAAGAGAAATGCTGAAGTGAAAAGAGCTGTGTCTTAAGCTACAGTATCTGCAGTGGTCTGAGATTCAGTTACTCTTCTCATGCAGTGCAAATAACGCGTGACTGAGATTATTGTCCTGTCAGGGTCGCTTTATCGTGATGCTTTGCAGAGGTTTCTTCTAGGCTTTTCTTTTGATTAACGGCTTCTCTGTGTCAATATTAAAATAACTTTGCCACTTTATAACCATATTAAAAGCATTAATGGCCTCACTGTGTTATTTTAAGCCACTCTTGTTTTCCAAGTAATAAATAGGTGCGTCTAATGCCTACTGTCATGTTTGTAATTTCGTTTTATGTTGCGTTACATACATATATGTTTCAAAGAAGCCTATTTTATGTAGCTAGGTAAATGGATTTCTAAAAGGTGGATGTGGAAAAAGCTTGGAAGTTCAAATTATGCAGTGAACGTAATATTATGGCGTTGTTATTTTTTAATTATTAGCTGAAATGGAGTTCATAAACCTGCCGCATAGAATGCACGCAACGTGTGATTGTACTCAAGCCAAGCAGAATCAAGAGAAGAGAGAGAGAGAGAGAGGGAAAGAGAGAGGGGAAAAAAGAGGAGAAAAAAAAGAAAGACTTGAGTGTTGACAGCTCCATAAAGGCTGAGAATCTAAGTGCAGGTCTGGGCCAGAGGAGCAGTGTTGCTCTGCAGTAATGCGCTGCATTTACGGCCTCATTAAAGCATAAAACCTGCTTAAGATGTCTCGCTCCAAGAAGTATAGGCTGAGCAGAATTCTCCCCCTCCTCTCTCAACCTCACCCTCTCTCTCGCTCTCTCCCACTCGCTCTGTCTTTCTTTCTGTTTTTCTTACTTTCTTTCTTTCAGCCTTTACCCATTGTCTTGCTCTCCCTCCATCTCTGCTCTGTTTTAAACAGTTTGTTTTATTCATAATCAGAAGCAGACAGGCTGTTCTTTTGTGTGTTTTTCTACATAATCTGTGTTTTACTCCACCGGCTATTTCAAAACAGATAAGTGTTGCATACAAAAATGTGCTCCTTTCGCTCTCTCAGATACAGCACGTTTTCATTTCTCACGACAGACTGTCTTCTCCTGAGCTAAATGATCGTCATCATGGCTATTTCTTTCTATCTGTTGGCAGATAATCAGCTCTGTTCGTCTCAGAACCTTTTTTCCATAAGTAAGTCAGGCATCTGCTCAGTGACACACTAAATTGAGTTGGACTCCTCTGGTGTGTTTTACAGAGGATGTAAAGCACGTGTTTAGCCAGACCACCAACCATCAGCACATCCCCTTCAACTGGAGCTCTGAGTTTGTGCAGTTGCATTTCGGCAAGGACCGCAAGAAGCACCTGAGCTATGGAGAGTTCACTCAGTTCCTGCTGGTAAGTCAGGCCTTGGCTGTGTATCCTCTTCATCTGGCATCCAGTGTCCTCTTCTTTTGCCTTCTCTTCTCTACTCTTCTCTTCCTGTCTTTTCTCTTCTCATTATTTTTTCATTGTTGTTTTTTTTCACATTTCTCCTTCTGTCTTTCCCCATCCTATCTTTCCTTTTCGACTTTCTCTCTCTCTCTTTATCATTGTCTTTTTTTTCTAATCCAGTCCCTCACTACTCCCTCTTCCTCTCTTTTCTCTCTCTGGTCCTCCCTCTCTTCTCCTCCCTGACAGTCCCTATTCTCTGGCTCCTGAGCCCCCACAGCGTCTACCTGTTCCTCACGGGGGATAAGGTGTAATTAAGTCCCACAGAAGGCCTCTGTGGTTGGGGCTCTGGGCTCATCAGACTCCCTTGAGTTACAGCCCCAGATGTGAAAAATATACCCGCGTAGCCAACAACAGATACACAAGTGTGTAACTGAGCTGACAAACAGAGAACTAAATAAACAACAAAAGGGTTGCTGGTAGGACATTTGGAGGTGGATAACATTTTTATACAATCGTGGCCTAAAGTACATTTTGCACTATAGACTTGGTTGGCTTTGTTAAATAACAATAGTACAATATGAGCTACAAACAAATATGCAATGTTTCAATTCTAAAGAATAATTGGCCAGTGCATACTACATGAAGTGCAGACGGTCACTGGAGAATGGGAATGACATAAGAGACCAGAAGACACCAAAGCCAGAAAATCCCCCTCATCTTAAGAATACATTTACATTTAATTTAGCATTTAGCAGACGCTTTATCCAGCATTACAGAGAACATCAAGATTGTTAGATGTCACAAAGATGCTGGCTGATCGGCTTGTTTGATATCACTCTACACCAAATCATATCTTCTATGTTCCCAGGGAGCTGACCGCCCCCCCCAACACGAGCAAGCACATTGACCTAGTTAGTCATTAATGAAACACGGGGGTTGTGTTACACGCGTGGCATTTGTTTCCCATTAGCTGACGTAACCTCACAACCCCCCACCCTCACCCCCCTGCATGTGGTCCTACCGACTCGGCCAGAGCAGGTAGGGTTAGTCCACTCTGTTCGCTCGGATAAACCCTGGGATCGCTGGCGAGGCCGCTGCGTGCTTTCTTGTGTTTGCGGCAGTGTGCTAGCCATTTTCCAATCTACCGTCTAGACCTAAAATCAGTCGCAGAGAGAGAGAGAGAGAGAGAGAGAGAGAGAGAGAGAGAGAGAGAAAGAAAGCGAGTGAGAGGGGGATCGGGTGCTGTGAAGGTGGATGGGGTTGAAGCGTGCCAAGTCTGCACCGGTGCTCTGTATATGTGAATGAGCTTTTTATATTGCGTTTAACATGGACCATATGGTTTGTAGGGGGATACTTCAGTGAGAGCTATGCATTGATATTAAACATGTAGCCGGGACGGGCTGTTTTTTCTTTCTTTAAGGCTTTGCCCTGTTTGACTTCAGTTGTCTCGAGCGCTTCATACCAGGCCGTGGTTTTACTAACGCACGGATTAAACGTGAAATTGGCTTATTGCTCTCACTTCATTTTAGTGCCGTCTATTGGAGTGATTTCATGGCTGTTTGTCTGTGAACTAATCCAGTGTGGGAGAAATGTAATGTCTTTCTTCAGCGCATGCACTCGTAACTCAGGTCCAGGATGAGAGAAAAAGCTATTGAGCAACGTAATGTAACACATAGGGTTTCTCTCTCTCTCTCTCCTTCTGTCTCTCTCTCTAAGAACCTAGGAATGTTACAGTGTCATTTGAAATGTCTGAATATTAGCTGAATTTTATCGACCGTGACCTTGAACTGAGACGGTTAATAATGATATTGACAAAAATAATATAGCATTTTATTGATATGGAACCTGTCCAGAGCCCAAGGCTATACTGCAGATCAGCAGAAAACACCAAAGAGAGCAGACAAAAAAAACACAAATTCTTGATAGTGATATTGTGGCTTACCAATATTGCAGGCTTACAGTGAATCACATACCTCATACTACAGTCTGGATGGGGATCTCATTCTTTTTAGGCGCAGTGATATGTGTGTTATTGTGCTCTAGCAATGGTGCCATGTGAAGAAAAGGGATGGAAAGGCAGATCAGGCATTCAGCTCTTAGTGCCATAGCCAGCTCTACATAACCATTTTCTCCATAGAGATGCTTCAAGCATCTTCGTTGGCATGTTTTGGAGCCAAGTGTGACACAGTCTATGTGTCCCTTAGCATTAACCCAGCTGAGGAACCTACTCGAAAGTCCTGTATGTTTTACATTGCTGTCTAGCTGAAAAAAGAACGCTCGTGAGTTTCTACAAAGACCAATCATGGTCATCTAAGAGGAACTTTATTATGGGCACCAGTCTGAAGATCCCATATTAGTTGCTTGTTGTACCCTTTTTTTCCAGGGTTATTACAACCTGGTTGGTGTGTGTGAGTTCCTGAGTATCCTTTTATTTTTTGTCTTTAAGTACATAACTGTGGTGCAAAGCCCTCGCCAAATACTGGGTTTCCAGTATGCTGCCAAAACAGAGGTGCCTCGTCAAATGTTTTTATTTGAGTCCGAAGACAATTAAAAACAACAATAAATGCTGTGGTGGTTTTAGATATTGCCCTTTGGTGGGTCGACTCATTGGAAAAAGGAAGAAATGGAAAAAAAACGAAGAAGAAAAGAGAAAAAAAGTGCTTGTCTCTGAAATGCACACAGTTTCAATCATTCACGGTTTTAAGAGGCTAGAAACTGTAAACTGTGAGGTTCAGAGCCACAATTGTTTTGCTGCTCTGTGTGGTTGTGGCGCTTGCCGAGTCTGATGGAGTCCAGTGCCTGGATCTGGCAAATTTAGCATCTTTTTTTTCTGCTCCTCTCTCTCTCTCTCTCTCTCTCTCTCTGCCTTCCTCCCCCTTTCTTCCCCTGCTCAATTTTTCCTCTTGTTTTGACTACTCTACACACGGCAGACCATGCTACACACTTTTGCGAACTGCTAAATCCAGGCAGCATGTTGAAACTGAACTTCAAAAGCCCCATGTCTCTTCATTTGGGGCTAACGGTTTACATGGTCAGAATCATTATAACATTGTTATAACATATTATTAAAGTCATTCTCAATTCGGAACTCCACCCGCAAGGACATGCTGGTGAGTGACAAGAAGGCCTGTGCACTAGAAGATGTGGGCCACTAGTGTGTCTGTCCACGTTGTGAGGACATCAGTCAGTCGTTTCTTTTTCAGAACCAGTGTTTAAAAGATTTTCAAAGTTTACCTATTTACCCCAGTTACACAGTAATTTGCACTCTCTGGCTTTCAGGTATTTTTGTGGCTTTTGTCTGGGGATACACCATATATGGCCCTCAGGTGTTATGTGATATGTCCGTATGTACACGCTAATCTGGCTATCAGGTGTTTTTGTAACTTTTGTCTGTGGATCCATCAGTTATTTTTTCATGACTGTTAGTTTATTGCATGTTTATGTGTATTGTAATTATATTTTTCATTATTGTATTTATAATTATGTTTATTGTATGCATAGTAGGTTGTTTACCTTATTTACGCACCATTTTACACCATATATGGACCTCAGGTGTTTTTTTATCTTAATTTTGCGTCGTATAACATTATGACATTAATTGCATTATCTTATATGTGGAAATGGATTCCATGTGTCGCAACAGTCTTTTCTGTGGATTCCCAGAAGCCCGCGGCCTTATTGAGGTCGCACACCAGTTTACAGGCAGTTTTTGTGCTCTTCCATGCTCTCCAGACTGCTTTTGATGAAGCCCAAACTCACCGTGACTCAAACTGAGTCAGGGCCCATTAAGACTGTGAAAGGCTTCCCCCGGTTGTTGTCTCCAGAACTCTGGAGAGGGCTTGAAAGAGACCCATTTGATGGTTCCAACAGATGAATCCCTCTGTGTGTGTGTCTGTGTGTGTGTGTGCTTGTGTTTGTTTGTGTGTGTGTGTGTGTGTGTGTGTGTGAGAAAGTCTTTCATACCTGATGTGGGATAGATGGAGCTCACTGTTGACATGTTCTCAGAGTTGGTCAGAGGCAACCAGCGACTCTTCTCTTTCCAAATGAAGAGGCAGCGCTGGAATTTGGCATTTACATCAATGCAGCGACAACAGCAGCAGGAGCAGAAACATGCATGGGCCACATGCACAGTGTACACGTCATAGACAAACAGCACATGGCTATAAACTAGAGCAATGGAGAGCAGTGTGGGTGAGTGTATACCTCGGCTTCCACTGGCCCGGTACTGCTGCAGTATAGTGAGGGAGTGTGAGTGTGTGTGTGTGTGTGTTTGTTTGTGTGTGTGTGTGTGTGTGTGTGTGTTTGTGTGTGTGTGTGTGTGTGAGTGTGTGTGTGTTTGTTTGTGTGGGTGTGTGTTTGTATGTGTGTGTGTGTGTTTCTGTGTGTGTGTGTGTGTGTGTGTGTGGGTGGGTAGGGGGGTTGTGTGTAAGAGGGGGTGGGGAGGACTGTGGCACGGTGCAGTAAATCACGGCTGAATGGGTGTTGTCGTTCTGCATAACTGACACCATCCCATCCCCTCCCCTTCCCTTTTGCCAAAGTCTGCTCTCCTCATGTCTCTGTTGTAATATCTCTGGTCTCTATAACCCCCTCTGCGTGCGTGTGTGTGTGTGTATGTGTGTGTGTGAGCGCGTGTGCTCTCCACACCACTTGATATGCACTTACAATTTCAATAGAAGTTTCAATGTAAGCATGCATATAAAGATATGTAAAAATGTCATGTATATGCATCGAATGCAAGCGATTGTGTGTAAGTGTTTGAGGTGGTTTCATGATGAAAAAGAGTTCTATTGAAATGAGCTGTTTTGTGTGGCCTCTGTACCTGGCATGCAGTTGGAACGCAGTGCAGTGATCTACCTGTGTTGTCAACACTTTATCCCCCTCAGTGTAATGGCCATGTAATCAAAGACCACACAGAGGAAACTCCGCTTCTCCTCTACTCTCCTCTCTCTCATCCTCCAGTGTGTGTGTGTGTGTATGTGTGTGTGTGTGTGTGTGTGTGTTTGTGTATGGGCCCTTCTGTGGGTGTGTGTTTCGGCTTACTGTGTGTGTGTGTTGGGTTGTGGAATGTCATGTCAACCAGTACTACCAATACCATCAATACCACAACTCTGAGGTGCCACCCAGTACCCTTATTTCTAAGTACCGTAGGTATATGGGATGGGACATGTGCTTCTTCTGGACCAGGAACACACTGAAATTTCTTTTGGATGGTTTGTTAGTGCGCTACAACGACTTGAATCTCATTTTCTCTCTTAAGACTTATTATTTTCATGTCTTGAAAATTACTGATGATTACTGGTTACTGAAATTAAGTTTATCTGTCATCATGAAGAGGTATGCATCATTTTGGTCGTGTTAATAATCGTCTATTTACTTTTAGGGCACTCTTTAATAAAGAGGAGAAGTCTATATAGATGTATATCACTGTCTTTCTTTCTTTCTTTCTTTCTTTGTTTATTCATTCCTTCATTCATTCATTCATTTATTCATTTATTCTGTGGTCTCAATTTGGATATCAAGAATCATGGAATTTTGGTCTTGGAATCAACTACTACATTTCTGTTATTGTGACATCCAATTGGTGTATTTTTCACATATTTTTGTGTGTGTGTGTGTGTGTGTGGTGTGTGTGTGTGTGTGTGTGTGTGTGTGTGTGTGTGCAGGAGATGCAGCTGGAGCATGCCAGACAGGCATTTGTGCAGCGCGACAAGGCCCGCAGCGGCACCATCACGGCACTGGACTTCAGGGACATCATGATCACTGTCCGCCCGCACATGCTCACTCCCTTTGTAGAGGAGTGCCTGGTGGCCGTGAGTGCATTCGTTTGTTTATTGTTTGTGCGTGTGCGTGTTTGTTTGTTTGTTTGTTTGTTTGTTCGTATGGTTTTGTCTCAGCAACTGACTCGAGACCAGCGCACTATGAGAACAATTACTAAAGCAGCAGCCCTTATCCGTGTGACATAAACCTAAACTCTTCTCCACTATGTGTTTCTGTGTTTATTTAGGATAGTGTGTGTATTGTATACACGCCTGTGTGTATGCAGTGTGTGTGTGTGTGTCTGTTCGTCTCGAGCGTGCAGTGCGTTTCATAAACACACTGGCGAGTCATTCATTTTCCTTGCGGCGTGTGGCCCATAAACTCTGGAGCCTCGCAAGATGTTTGTAAACAGGCGTGCTCGGAACCATTAGAAATAAATTAAAGGCAGTCCGCTCGTCAAAAACCCTAGTCTGCCCTCCACACTCTTACCTTATAATCCCCCGTTGCACTGGAAGAGAAATGAGGCCCATAGCCACCCTGTCTGCCCAGATATAGGTGTGTGTGTGTGTGTGTGTGTGTGTGTGTGTGTGTGTGTGTGTGTGTGTGTGTGTGTGTGTGTGTGTGTGTTGGTTCATTGCTCTCGAGTGTGTGAAGTGTGGAGGACAAATTTCTGTTTGTGTATCACGCTGCCCATTAAAACGCTATTCACACACTATTCACGCTATGTTTTGTTTCTTTTTCACACATTGCTCACTACTGAAGACAGACAGATGCTGCGAGTCTAATCTGTCTGCTGGCCGGCTGGTGTGCATTGTTCTGCCTGAGCCAGCGTAGGGCCCTGGGTTTGGTTTGCAAGGCTCCTCTGCTTTATCCCCAGTCTCATTTTTTCTCCCCTCCTCTGTCCATAAGCTTTAATGGAGCTTTGGGTGCATGTCTGTAAAGCACACAGCGCCATCTAGTGAGAGGGAAGGC
This sequence comes from Tenualosa ilisha, assembly GCA_015244755.2. Taxonomy (NCBI): domain Eukaryota; kingdom Metazoa; phylum Chordata; class Actinopteri; order Clupeiformes; family Clupeidae; genus Tenualosa; species Tenualosa ilisha. The sequence continues at coordinate 873,968 of PYXC01002021.1, forward strand.
AGCAACGAGGCCCAAGCCAGGCCTCCCTGCCCCCCACCGCACACATAACACATACTGTACATTCTCTCTCTCTCTCTCACACACACACACACACACACACACACACACACACACACACAGGCACGCACATACACATAACACACAAACACACATATAAACACACATGCACACATACACACACATGTACACGTGCATACAAACAAACACATTCGCACAAACAAATGCATACACACTCAGCACACACGTATGTTCCCAGAGAGACACTCCTCTGAATGCAACATTGTTCTGACAGATGCACTGCTTACACGTTGATTTGTGTGTTGCAGCCGTAGTTTATCGATTCGAGCGACGGAGCTGCCAGAGCAGAGTTCTCTAACTAGACTGCGGGCGCCGAGGAATTTGTACTGGTTGCCGTCTTGTGCACGGCAGTACTATATAAAGACTTACCTCACCCCGGCTTTCTGTCTTTTTTCCCCAACTTTATACCGTGCCACTTCTCATAAAAGGACTTAATTAAGATGCCCCACAGCTAGGATCCTCGCCCTCACACACACACACACACACACACACACACACACACACACACTCTCTCTCTCTTTCTCTCTCTCACTCTCTCTCACACTCTCTCCTCTTTCTCTCTCTCACTCTCTCTCACACTCTCTCTCTTTCTCTCTCTCACTCCTCATCTCTCTCTCTCTCTCAGTGTAATTCTCCACATGCGTGTGTTTAGTCTCCCATTGGGAGAAATAGAATCTGTCGGCGTTTGGACGGCTACAAGCTCATTAAAGGCAGAATGTATGCGTTTGTTTACAGCTTGTTTATGGCAGAAGTGTGTATTTACCTTCTTATTTGTTATTTTTCTATTTTGATGTTTGCTGTATGTTTTTTATTTCACTGGAAAGGAATTTTTCCTTACAGAAATGCACATTACAGGAAAAAAATATCTGAGTTTTCATGTATAATATGATGTGTGTGTGTGTGATTCTCTGGTGTCTCTATATGTGTGAGTTTATGTGATATGTTTGTGATGTGTGTGTGTGTGTGTGTGTGTGTGTGAGTTTGTGTGATGTGTGTATGATATGATGTGTGTGTGTGTGTGTGTGTGTGTGTGGTGTGTGTGTGTGTGTGTGTGTGGTGTGTGATGTGTGTGTTTGTGTGTGATGTGTGTATGATATGATGTGTTGTGTGTGTGTGTGTGTGTGTGTGTTGTGTGTTTGTTTGTGTGATGTGTGTATGATATGATGTGTGTGTGTGTGTGTGTGTGATTTTCTCTGCAGGTGGCCGGCGGGAGCACGTCTCATCAGGTCAGCTTCTCCTACTTCAACGGCTTCAACTCACTGCTCAACAACATGGAGCTCATCAGGAAGATACACACCACTCTGGCCGGACACCGCCGAGACGTTGAGGTCACCAAAGGTACGAGCTGGAAGCTCTCCAGCGCGCGCGTGTGTGTGTGTGTGTGTGTGTGTGTTTGTGTGTGTGTGTGTGTGCGCGTGCGTGTGTGTGTGTGTCCGTCTCTTTATGTGTGTGAAGTATGTGTGTGTCCCTGTATGTGTGTGTGTGTGTGTGTGTGTGTGAGGTGTTTTTTTGTACCCTGTGTGTGTGTGTGTGTGTGTGTATGTCTATGTGTTTGAGTTGTTTTTGTGTACCCTGTGTGTGTTGTGTGTGTGTGTGTGTGTGTGTGTGTGTGTGTGTGTGTGTGTGTGTGTGTCTATGTGTGTGAGGTGTTTTTTTGTACCCTGTGTGTGTGTGTGTGTGTGTGTGTATGTCTATGTGTTTGAGGTGTTTTTATGTACCCTGTGTGTGTGTGTGTGTGTCTATGTGTTTGAGGTGTTTTTGTGTACCCCGTGTGTGTGTGTGTGTGTGTGTGTGTGTGTGTGTGGTGTGTGTGTGTGTCTCTATGTGTTTGAGGTGTTTTTGTGTACCCTGTGTGTGTGTGTGTGTGTGTGTGTGTGTGTGTCTATGTGTTTGAGGTGTTTTTGTGTACCCTTTGTGTGTGTGTTTGTTCATTTTTCCCCTTTCTCCGGTTATCATATACCTTATGGAGTCAGGATTTGAGATCTACAGTTTATATTCACTGATGTGAGCCCAGAGCTGAAACTGCTGCATAGTTGATATGCATGAGTAGTTGAGTGATACAAAATGGCCTCTCTAAAATTGACAGCGAAAAAAGCGGAGACAACAAAAAGTAATTTTATACACCCAACACAGAAATGCCTTTGTTCCAATCCCTTGTCACTCTCTCTCTCTTCCTCTCTTTCTCTCTTTCTGTCTCCCTTCTCTCTCTCTGTCTCTCTGTCCTTTTCTCTCTCCTTTTCTTTCTCTCTCTCTCAATCTCTTTCTGTCTCTCTCTCTATCTTTTTCTCTCTTTCTCTCTCCCTCTCGCTCTCCTTCTCTGGCTCTCTGGCCAGTTGCTGACCTGTGAAGGCGCTGGTGGTGGTGGGGGTGGTGGTGGTGGCGTCCCTCCCCGTCTGGCTGCTGCTGAGGGCGGCTTCAGTCTGTGCAGCAAGGGCCTGTTTCTCCACTCCACCTACCCGTGAAGTGCGATACCATCAGCCTTATCGAGCGCCAGAGAGAGGGGTGTGTGTGTGTGTGTGTGTGTGGGGGGGGGGGGGTGGTCAGGAAGGGTGGGGTGTTCTGGATGGGGGCAATTTTTGGGAGGTGGTGTGTGTGTGTGTGTGTGTAGGAGGGGGTGTTGGCTGGCTGGAAGTGGGGGGTGTGTGGGTGGGGAGGTAGCGAGGGGTGCTCTGGTTCCCACAGAGGTTTTGGGTCGTCATTAGGCTCCTACTGGGGCGGCTGCGTGCAGAACTCCATGTCTGGCTCGCTCGCTCGCTGACCCTCGTCTGATTGGTTCCGTATGGCGTCGCGGAGAAGGGTGGAGCGAAGCGGAGCGGAGTGGAGTGAAGTCAAGACGAGGCGAGGCGAGCTGGGCGCTCCCACACCGATGCTGACCGTCACTGCCAACACCGACGCTGCACAGAAAGCCGCTGACGCATTTGGGGAACAGGGGGCGCACGTAACCCCCCCCCCCCCCCCCCCCAAGACCAAAACAAAAAACTAAAAGCTTTGCCCCTCCTGGTCTGGATGTCTAGCGGGCGAAGGTGCTGACGTGATCACAAACCTGAGGCATTTCCTGTGTGTGTGTGTTTGTGTGTGTGTCTGTGTGTGTGTAGTTGTGTGTGTGTGTGTGGGTGTATATGTGTGTGTTTGCCATTGCGGTAAATAAAGTCACCATGACGGCATAGGAAAGTTGGGAAATCGAGAAATCATGATGAGATGTTCCATCATTCACAGGTGTGGTGTGTTTGCGTGTGAAGAGAAGTTGAGATTGAGATGATACCAGTCGAGCACATACGTGTGTGTGTGTGAGTGTGTGTCTGTGTGGTTGTGTGGATCTTGTCTGTTTATGTCACTATAGCTGGTTGTTCACACAACAGTCTGTGTTTACCCGAGTGTGTTTCATTGAATAAATGTGTTTGTCTTTGGAAAGCGCTGCTGACCGTTTTGCTGTGTGAAATCCGTTTGTTCATTTGTGTTTATTTACGGAGGTGTGTTGACATAGTCACATATTACTGCCACTAAGTTGCACATGTGTGTGAGAGAGAAGACAAGAGGGGGAATGGCAGGCAAAGCAAGGCGTTTACTAAAATGTGTGTTAGAGGCCAAAAGAGTAATGCACCTTGTTGTTTGATATGTTTGTGTTCGGACAGGGCCTGTATAAGAGTGTGTGACTGTATGTATGTGTGTATAATTGTGTGTGTGATTGCGTGTGTGTGTGTGTGTGTGTGTGTGTGTTTGTGTGTGTGTGTGTGTGTGTGTGTGTGTGTGTGTGTTGAATGTCCAGTACCCACAGCAGAGCTGTGGCTCTCTGATTGAATGGCTCTCTGTGGGGAGCCCTGGGCTGGTACTCATGCTGGGCTCTCTCTCTTTCTCTCTCTCTCTATTTTTCGCTCTCTCTCCCTTTCTCTTTCTCTTTCTCTCTCTCTCTCTCTCTCTCTCTCTCTCTGTCTTTGTCTCCTCAGTGCCACATATGTATTCTGGGGCCTAGTGTGGCAGCTCCCCGGGCCTGACACGGCACTTTGCACACCACAGAGCACTTAAATTCACACACATGTGTACACACACACACACACACACACACACACACACACACACACACACACACACACTCAAACATACAAACTCTCAGTCTCACACACACTCTTATGCAATACAGTCTCTCTCTCACACATATACGCCTCTCAATTTGAGTCCATAGGTGGAAGTAGATGCTCAAACACATTTGGACATGCACACACACTCACACACACACACACACACTCTTTTTTTCTACTCTCTCTCAGCGTTTTACTTATTGAGCAGGGGTGTTGTGTGCTTGGGCTACTGATGAATTGGAAGGTTTTTCCTAGATTTGAGATGGGTCAACATTAAGCTTTATGGTTGTTGTCTCTCCATCTCTCCATTTCTTCTTCACTTCTTTTCCTCTCTCTTTCTCTCTTCTTTTCCTCTCTCTTCTCTTTTCCTCTCTCTTTTCTCTTTCTCATCTCTCATTTTCTTCCCCTTGTTTGCTGAGGGCATGGCCTCCGTGTAGAAGTGCGTCATTTTTTGATTTCTGGGGTCGATATTGACGCAGAAGTATTCACTATCAGTTTGAACAGTAATTGATGCTGATAATACATTTTAAATGCTTGTTTACTTTTCTTTTCGTTGATAATTATACCCTTCAATGGCAGGTAAACAAAGACATTACTTTTTGAAAAATAACTAAACCATTTTCAAGTCTCTCCTAACAATATCTATGGATGTGTGGTCTCACCCATAGCACATTTAGCTAGTATAGAATTAAGGCAACATAACAGATCTGTTTTGGTGTCTCTCTCTGACTCCCCCCCCCCTTTCTCTCTTCCTCTAACAGAGGAGTTCATCATCGCTGCCCAGAAGTTTGGGCAGGTGACTCCCATGGAAGTGGACATCCTCTTCCAGCTGGCTGACCTGGTCGAACCGCGGGGGTGAGTCAGCACTGTGACAGGAGGGATGTGTGTGCGTTTGTATGTGTGTGTGTGTGTGTGTGCTGAGTCACCACCCCCACCTGAGGGTCATCAGGACTCCTCCTGATTGCCTGCATTCCAGCCTTTCCTCTGAGAGGTCACCACCATCAGAAGAGGGCTTGCTTGGTCATTATCTGATTTTGGACAAATGTGGCTCAGTTCTGAACTCAAGTTAATGCCTTGATTGTTTTAGCAAGTGGATGACCCATTGGAGCATGACCACAGTTTAGCTGCTACAAAGTGTACATAAAGTTCTTAAATATCCATGTATATGTAGCCTGATATTTACAGAAGTATTAAAACCGGGAATCAGTTATAAGATGTACACTGTATTAGAGCATTTCGTGTGTTTAACACTTAACTGGTGTACTTTTATTGTTGTGCACATATTGTGTGTATAAGTGTTAGGTATTGAGCAATTCCACCTTATGTTCTGTCGTGTTAGAATATGACAGTACATGAACATGCATAGTATTTAAACATTCTACACAACGTTATCATGTGACCTCTACAGCTTAGTGCAGACAATCCTCAAATAGCATGTAATCATTCACTCCATACACATACATGGCGTTGACAAAAAAAAGTCTACTTGCCGTGGAGTTGCAGACACTTCATTTATTAGGATTTGGTATTGGCCAAAAGGCAGGAAAAGTCTTGAGAGGTAGAATGACAAAACAACCAGGTAAATGTGGAGATTAAAACAATGACTACTACTGAGTTCTGGCTGCCGACTGGCTGTTGTCATCATGCCCCTGAGGCCTGCTGGAATGCTTCATGTCGGGCCGCAGTTAGACTGGCTGGGCGGGAGGCTCGCTGGAAGCTCCTCTGACCTATGTCTTGTCTGCGTGATGGGAGCTCCTGACGGTGTTTTTCCACGGCAACGTGATACTAAAATAGCACCCCCTCAGAGCTGATTAGGGATGGACTGGGGTGATTGCACTGCACATTCCGACCTCCCCCTCTCAGCGATCGAGGAAATATCATGTGGACATCGGGACGTGACACTGGCCAGCGTTCAGGCTACTGTAGAACGGATAGAGATGTTGAGGTCTGGCGATCATTTCAGGTTTTCCTGTAAAGGTCGCTCGGGACCACTTGACCCAGTGACTTCAGGGTTGCTCGACTGGTAGTATCCAATGACTGTATTTTACACTGAAGTTTCTTTTGTTCTTTTTCTGTTTTTATTTTTCACAGACGCGTTGGATTGGCAGACATTGACAAGATCGCGCCCTTGGAGGAAGGGGCTCTGCCATATAATTTAGCAGAAGTTCAGCGACAGGTAAAGGGTTCAGCAACAGCAACAACAAAAGGGGGAAGTTGCTTGTCGTTCGGCAACCTCCACAATCCCATCCCCTGTTCTTTTCTGTTTACATCCTCTCTTTTCCAGGTGACTCAGCTTATACAATGACCGCAGTTCTCCCTTACTAAACCCCTGTTTGCCTCTGCATCCTTCTTTCTCTCCTCTCTCTATAGCTCCTCTGTCGAAATCACAATCAAACCAGAACAAGGAACAAAGAGTTTATTTGTATTTAATTAGATTTTATGTGTAGTTTTTTTCAATATCTTTTTTTTGGGGATAGCCATTTCGGGGAGAGACAAAAACATCTCTGTTATGTTGTTTGCGCGCCGTAGATAATCTTCGAGCCACCATCGATGTAATGCCGCTGTTTGTTGTTTGTCGATCAAGGTTTTTTGGGAACGGATGCCAAACGTAGCACTCGAGACTGTTTTTGATTTTGGCAAGCGAGGAAGTCGTTCATAAAGTAAACTAATTAAACCGAGTAGTTGCGGCCAACGCCGCGCAGTCGCAGGCCCAGACTTGAAGTTAACCATTTAGCCTTGCCCTCGATGACTGTTCCGCTGTAACTTATACGATATTGACTTGGTTTGGCTCGTCAAAGTAAAAAAAATACGGAGGTCCCTTTTCAGCAGAGTCAAAATTGAAATTGTAATCTGGAATGGCTATAAATGAAATGCAAGCCCAGCAGTAGGAGAAAGCGATCACCCTGAACTCCGCTGATGGGAAAAGTAAAAGGAGGGGCGGTAGGAGTGAACTATGATTTTTTTTTTCTCTCTCTCTTCTTTTTTTTGCTCTACTCAACTGTTTTGTTTTGGAAAGCAAAGCAAGCGAGTGTAAGAGAGGAGTAGATGTTTTCTTTTCTCAAATGTATTCTTTTTTTTTTGTTGTTCTTTTTTTGTGTGTCGGTGTATTTTATCAGAAGCGCCTCTCCCCCAGACGCGTGAAGGGTGAGTTATTCCTCCAGGCTGGGCCGTCCGGAGCAGGGGCCCCGGGTAGAGACGCCAGTCCCACCACAACGAGCCGCTTTAGGGCTGTGGTTTGGCCTCGCGAGGGCCGGAGGCCAAGCTTGCTTCCCTCAGAGCGCCCCTCTCCCTTCCTCCCAGAATCCTACCGCATCCAGCTCCTCACTCCAACCCAACCCCAAAACCCCAACCACCCCCCATCCCCATACCCACACCCCCCCCTTCCTCACCCCTACCCCCCCGACCACTCCACCACAGGCTTCCACCCTCTGGGGGTGAGGAAGGAGAGAGAGAGAGAGAGAAAGAGAGAGGTCTTGGCAAACTGAGAGAGGTGGAGGACGGGGATAGGTTTGGGGTTGGGGTTGGGGGTCTGAGGCAGCACTCCAGGGGTTCCTGACAGGTGGTCCTGTTCCAGAACCTTCCTCTGTCCTCGCCCAAACGTACACACACACACACACACACACACACATACACACACACATACACATAGAGCCCAGCCGAGCCCACCCCCCCCCCCCCACTCTGCCCTGAAGGGCTTGTGAAGATGAATAGTACTGGCAGGGTAGCAGACACCACACACTAGGGGCATGTGTAGTAGAATCTGCTTGGATGGCTTTGTAAACACACACACACACATACACAAACACACACACATATGCATACGCACACACACACAAACACACACACAAACACACACACAAACACACACACACACACACACATGCACATGCACACGCACACATACATACACACACAAACACAAACACACATGCACATGCACACTCACACACAAACACATACAAGCACACACACAAACACACACACAAACACAAACACACACACACACACACACACACACATTCCTGTATCCTCTTCCCTTCTTTCAATTTCTCCTTCTGTCTCTCTGCTATTCTCCTCTCTCCTCTCTCCACTCTCTCTCACCCGCTTAACATCACTCACTTCTGGACTGATCTCATTTTTCTTCAGCGCTCTCTGGTCAGCGCTGAGCTTAATCAACACACATCTCTTTGCAACTAACACCCAGAATGCATCAGCGACTCACAACGACCATTAAAACAAAACAAAACAAACAAAACATAACAATGTGCGAAAATACACACTTGTTCCAACACTATCCTCAAACCCGTCGCCCGGAGTGTTATTCTAACTGACGGGATCCAGTATGTGGGGACGTTGCGCGGCTAAGTAGCTAAATTGACCTGAACGCTTCATCATAAATGAGCTGGAGCGCTCCGCCTTTCAAACGAGCGTTGATGCAAATCAACATCTCGCCCTATCAAACGACCGAAGGTGGTGTTGTTTAAAGGTAAATAAGGCTGCCAAAGATACTACGCTGTGATTCCCGCACTTTAATTGTAAACGTGCACGCGTGCGTGTGCCTGTGTGTGTGTGTGTGTGTATGCGTGTGTGCATGTGTGTGTGTGTGTGTGTGTGTGTGTGTGTGTGTGCATGTGTGTGTGTGCAAAGTGTTGAGGTGTGGGGTGATTTGCATGCAGATGCTGAGTAGGTGGTGGAAATTCTGAGGGGAATTTAGGTGGGTTTGTGTGGTGGGATTCAGTGTGGGTATGTTTGTCACAGAGTTGCTTTTGTGCATTTGTGCATTCTGCTGTCTTGTTTGTTGATTCTAACATAACGATTCTTAACTGATGCTTGGAATTAACCTCAGTGACTAATCTGACTAACCTCTCTATTTACTCTCTCTCTCTCTCCTCTCTCTTTCTCTCTTTTCATCTTATTCTACCACTCTTCCAAGTCTCTCTCTCATTTTTGCTGTGGCTTTTTCCCCTCTACCTCCAACTCCTACTCTCTCTGACAAATCTAAATTGTGTTGTGTTCTCTCACCCTCTCATCTCTCTCTTTATCTCTCTCTTTCTCTCTCTCTCTCTTTTTAATTCTCTCCCACCCCACCCCTCTGAGCAGCAGTCGGGCGGTGGCTCTCGGCCCGTGCTGGTCCAGGTGGCCGAGTCGGCCTACCGCTTCATGCTGGGCTCTGTGGCTGGAGGTAAGTGGCTCCACCGGAGCCGGGGGGCCGAGGCTGGGGGCCCGGAGGCCTGGGGGCCTAGGGGCCAGCGCTCAGCCATCCAGGCAGCCAGCCAGTCGGTCATGGATCATTGTGCACCGTCCCTGTACCTGCCTCCACAAACCCTCCACCACCACCTCCACCTCTGCCCTTCCCAGTCCTCAGCTACCCTTACAAGGGGATGACACAAAGGCCTCTCTATTGAGGCTATTTGAGAAGAGGGGTGAGGGTGGGGTGGGGGCAATTTCCCTGCCTCTGCTCCTGCTTGGGGAGTAGAGTGTTATCTGTTCTGGAGGGAGAGAAAAGAGGCTCTGCATACAAATTCCAGTTCCAAAGCCCTATGTTACCGTTTTTGCGGAATCAGGAAAAAAAATTATGTTAGGGAGCCTATTTTTGACACAACTATTCAGTTTGTGAAAAATTAAAACTTGTTGAATTGGGTCTGGGTTTCCTGCCCAGAAAAAAAAAATCTTAGAACTTAATAATCTCAGAACTTAATAATAATTTAATAGACAGAATGCCTCTAATGCTGATTACCCCAAAGATTTACAGAGGGGTGGTTGGAAAACTACGGTGTAATAAATGGGTATTTAAGATGGAACCCTTACAGTTTTCTGGAGTGGAGAGCCCATCCATCTTAGAGTGTGGGAATATCCCGCCGAGTGTCTCTACCTGTCAATGATGAGGGCTGAGGCAGGAGCCAGAGGAGGGGGGCGGGGGGGGGGGCGATGCTGTGCGGTGCGGCACGATGGCGGGGCGGGTGTGTGCCTGGCTCCAGACTGGCTCAGCACAGAGAGACAGCCTAATGAGCAGGTAGCGCTCGGCCCAGCAGCTCTTTAATTAAACCTGCCGGCGTAGCAACCCCCCCCCCTCCTCCACGCTACCCCACCCACCTCACCTCACCCCCGACCACCCCAACCCAGCCTCTTTGTGTCCGGTGCAGAGACAGGAGAAAAATGCCACCAGATAAGGCATGACTGACGAGGTTGAAATCTCCCTGACGTCTCTTTTCCGTCTCATTCCCCCTTTCTTGTTCTTCTGTGTGTGTGTGTGTGTGTGTGTTTCTTTGAGTGTGTATATCCATTTGCTTCTTGTGTTTTTCTTTCCAGCGTTTGATCTTCTGCTCCACAAACCCGCCCTCCCCTTCTAATGTTCCACCTTCAAGCTGATGAGGTGTTAGCGAGGCGCTAGTTAGCGACTTGAAACGCAAATCGTTTTGTTTTTCTCTCCCGTCCTTTTTTCTTCTCCGTGACGCATCTCTCTTTCTCTTTCCCTCTCACCCTCCCTCCCTCCCTCCCTCTCTCCTCCTCCTCGCCCTCATCTTCTTCCTCCCATCCCGGCGCTCGTGACAGCGGTGGGCGCCACGGCCGTCTACCCCATTGACCTGGTGAAGACGCGTATGCAGAATCAGCGCAGCACCGGCTCCTTCGTGGGCGAGCTCATGTACAAGAACAGCTTCGACTGCTTCAAGAAGGTGGTGCGCTTCGAGGGCGTCTTCGGCCTGTACCGAGGTCAGTGGGGAGCAGCAGAACATAATGGAGGGAAATGGAGTGAGACAGAAAAAATAGATAGATAGATAGAAACATACATACATACTGCACATACACATATAGATAGATAATCTGTAAGAATAGATAGAAAATTAAATTTAAATTTTCGTTAGCACTTTTCTGAACAATAAAGAAAAACAGGCAGGAAGTTGTTTGGGTTAGTGGGACACACAGAGAACGTCATAACAGTACTGGAGCCATCAGGAGTTTAGTGGGACACACAGAGAACGTCATAACAGTACTGGAGGCCATCAGGAAGTTGTTTAGTGGGACACACAGAGAACGTCATAACAGTACTGGAGGCCATCAGGCACTCATCCCGTCACCCAAGGAATCACGGCCTCTTTTATACCACCTGTCTAAACAGCACCCCACTTACATAGGGATCTTTCAGACAAGTCTGACTCAGTGACTCGAGTGAAGTTTCGTCATATGCAGATTAAAGACATGAAAATCACCTGAGAACTAAATGAGATTCTCAAATGAAGCCCCACTGTCAACGTGAAGGGGCACAGATGGGCAGGGATGTGGCTCAGGCGGCCCGGTGTTAACTGGGGCCACGTCTGAGGTCACGTCTCTGCTCCACTCCCCATCTTTCTCCCACTCACTTCCTGTGTGCTCTTCGTCAGTCCAATCAGGAAAAGCTAAAATAGCCTGAAAATGCAAGAATACACAAATAATATACAACCGTACACACACACACACACACACTTAAAGAATAAGTCAGTACGTAAAATAACAAAGAGGTAGAGAGAGCGAGAGAGATGAAGAGAGAAAGAGAGAGTGAGAGGTGGTGAGACAAAAAGAAGAGAATGCTCTTATTTCTTCTGACCTGTGCTCAGCAACCCCACCCTCCCAGTTGAGATGTAGGAGAGGACCTTAGTGAGAATAGCTTGTAAGTTAAAACTGAGAGACAGGCCCGGAGGTGACGACAAACATGGAGAGAATATGTGTTTTGACTCATGCCCAGAAAAATCCCCAAATGGCACCACCACCACCACCACCACCACCACCCTACACCCCTCTGGAAGAGAACCTGAGAGAGACCAGCTTAGGGCGAAAATGGAATGAGTGAGAAAGAAGGGAGGAGAAAGATGAGGACAGAGCGAAGGGTCAGCCTCCCTTGACCCTGTGCGCTTTGAAGTGATTGAGGTGACCTCAGGGAGCTTTGGAGGACATTGCGCCTTCCTAGCATGGAAAAGGGCACATTCCAACGCAGGTACTTAACAATGACGTGCACCAGTGCTGTAGCGCTAGTGGCCTCAGTCGAACTGAGATAATGACTACCTACGCACAGCTTTTAGAGAAGGAGAGAGAGAGAGTGTGTTTGTGTGTGTGTGTGTTGGACTGGGGTGGGGTGGGGGGGTTAGAGCAACATCATAGAAAGGAGCGGAGTTCCCTTTGAAATCTCTAGTTATGATTGACAGCATGCATTCCCATGTGGCCCTCAGAAAGTGAAGCGGGTGGACCCAAACAAAAAGGCATTCTGAAAGTCCACGCCTCTGCCTCTCACAAAGACCTCTTCTGTCATAATCCAACAATGATGATCTACTTTCTCCTCGGTGCATTATCACCTTACAAACCATCCCTTTACACTGAATTAGTCAGGTTTTGTTCCAAGAAGCCAACAAAGTAGAGGCCCAGGAGTGTGTTTACAATTTTTTTTTTTTTTTGTCTTGCTTAGGATGATGCCTGCCAGTCTTATAAAACATACTTCCATAATGTCAAAGTGACGCTACTGCTCGGAATGTTTCCATTCCTGGGAACATTAAATCTCCCTGGAGCCGCACACAGTGGAGGAAGGTGTGCGTAAAGATAATAAAACACAGCGTGCTGAGACTTCTCGTTTTTTTTTTTTTTTTTCCTTCTTTTTGGGCAGAAAACAACAGATGACGTCGTCGTCTCTGGAGACCCGTACAAACAAAGCAGTCGGGGGGATGGGGGGGTTGTGTGTGTGTGTGTGTGTGTGTGTGTGTGTGTGTGTGTGTGTTCGCGCACAGCGCGAAGCTTAAGCTGTAATGGGCGATTTAATATAAAAATGATGCGTGCGGTTCTTCCCCCGAGCAGCTCTGGCAAACAGGGCCCACGTGCGGTGCTGCTTTCAAGCTCCCCAGAAGCCAGCCTAATGATATGTTTGTGCTCCTTCTGTGTTTGTGTGGCCTGCATCTCTCTTCCTTGCCATTTCCCCCTCTTTCTCTCTCTCTCTCTCTCTCTCTCTGTCTCCCTGTCTCACTCAACAACCCCCCCCCCCCCCCAACATCAGTGTTAAGTCAATGTTCATTTTTGTTGGAGTGTAAGGGTTGTGAGTGCGCGTGTGTGTGGTGCGTGTACGCGGCGTGTGTGTGTGTGTGTGGTGGGTGGGGGGTAATGGGGGGGTTGATGAGATGTGTTGGGTGTTCCTGCCGTTCCCCAAATTCGATTATTTTCTGTTTATTTTCCTCCAGCCTGAAGAGCTGTGCATTGTAATTGAAGGCTATGTAAACTTTAGGGTTTGAAAAAAAAGTTTTTCCTTTTCCTGTTTTGTTTTTTTAGCCGGCAAGGGGTTGAGGAGGGAGGGAAGGAGCGTCGGTTTGGTTTTCCTTTCACGCAGGGCCCCGCCGCTAAGCCTCCTGATGTTGATGCGTCGCCACATCAGTAGCTTTCATTAGCGCCAGGCACGGGGCGACGTTCAGTAGGCAGCAGGCTGCTTGGAACACACAGGAGACTCCGCATATGGACCACTGGACCTACTTCCTCCACCACCACCACCCCCAACAAACACACAAACACACACGCTTACACACACTCACACACAGCACCCCCTCTCTTTTTTAATCATCTTGTTTCCCTAATTGCAGGTTTGCTGCCACAGCTTCTGGGTGTGGCTCCTGAGAAAGCCATAAAGCTTACAGTAAGTGCTTTCTTTTCCACCACCCCGGCCCAGCACCCACACGGCCCAAACACCCGTCCCCACCCCCAGGCCCCACCCTCCAGCAGCCCCTATGGGACACGGCCCTGGGGCTTATTCGTCATGCCACGAGATACACACGACACACACATTCACACACACACAGCTCCATCCATCTCGCCATCTGCTGGGTGCCGATGAAGTCTTGAAGTGAGCCGTAAATGTCATGCAGTCTCGTTCTGTGCAGATCCTAGCCTGTTGATATTAAAGGGTTTCTCTGTAATCACATGCTTGTTCTGTTGTGTGTGGACACCTTGTGTGTTTAGAGGGTCATGCCAGAGTAGTAAAAGTACGCCTGTTTCATTATGTCTGTTCGACAAGAACACCCTACTGTTGTCAAACCAATGTTAGCACCTTTTTCCATGACCATTCGACCATTTGAAAGCAGCACATGAGAGTTTGTTACACTGGTTGTATGCTGTATGTGTGTGTGTGTGTGTGTATGTGTGTGTGTGTGTGTGTGTGTGAGTGTGTGTGTGTGTGTTTGTGTGTCTGTGTGTGTGCGTGAGAACTTTCCTCATGCATGCCTTCTCATGTGTGAGACCCTGCTGTCTGTCTTCCAGGTGAATGACTTTGTCCGTGGGAAGACCATTCAAAAGGACGGCACGGTCCCACTGCCGGCTGAGATTCTGGCCGGAGGATGTGTGAGTACCCCCCCCTTGCCCTCCTCCACACACACACACACACACACACACACACACACGTGTCTTCTAGACCTTTCTTCTCTGTCCTGCGTTCATTTTCCATTTCCACTGTATGTGTGTGCAGGCATACATTTCAACTGGAGACTGTTCCCACTCACTAATTTTCCCTGTCGACTAGAACAGTTGACTTTGCTTGAGTTCTTTGGGGAAAGTGCTGCTCCTGTTTCCAACTTGAGAAGAGAAAGAACTGCGCTGTATGTGTCCCTCATGAGCTCCAGTCCCAGATATTTAACTCTCCAGTACTTCATCTAACAGCCAATCAGCACATTGCACATGACGGCCGAAACGACTTTATTATCACCGCTGCATTTGACAACAGCGCGGAGACGTTTGGTGGCTGACGGCGCTTGAGCAGCCTCACCGTATCCTTTACAGCACGGTCACGAGGAGAGCCTTTCACAGTCATCACGGTGCTTCCCTGAGGCTCGAGTTACACCTTTCTCTCGTTTCTCTCTCTCTCCCTCTCTCTCTTTCTCTCTCTCTCTCTCTCTCTCTCTTTTTCTCTCTCTCGTTCTCTCTCGTCGTTCCCCTGAGGGGACACTTCTCACGCCTTTGTTGTGTGATTGAAAAGCCACTTCAGCCTCCATCCAGGCTGAAAACCCACTGCAAACAGGCCTCTTCTGTCAGCTTAGCACCACAAGCACAGACACAGACACACACACACAGGCACACAGACACACACACACACACACACACACACACTCTATTCCCACACATACACACATGCATTATCTTACAAACACTCCTGCATGCACGTCCACAGACACAAACACATACTCAAAGACGCACCTTTTGCTTTCCTATTGCAGGAGCTACATTTGTTTGTGTGCTCATTTCTCCATTAATAATAAAAAAAAAAAAAACGTTGCAAAGTCACATGAAGGTCATGCACCTGGGTCAGGTACTGAATGACGTTTGGAGGGGGGAAGCTGTGTTTCTTAATCTGTTCCTCTCGTGAGGAGAAGTGCAGCAGCGCAGGTGAAGGCTTGTTTACCTGTTTTTTTGTGGTTGAATTGCGCACATCTGTATTATTGTGTGTGCGTGTGTGTGTATGTGTATGTGAGAGTGTGTGTGTGTTATGCGTGTGTGGTGTGTATGCGTGTATGGGTGTGTGTGTGTGTGTGTGTGTGAGTGGAGTGTGCATGGTGTTGTTCTCTGGATGGAGGTGGCAGGGTGTTCTCTGGTTGTGTGCGTACTTTGTGAATGCAGTGGGGCATCTGAACTGACCTCAGACCACATGGAAGAGGGAAGGCAGATGCGGGTAGTACTAGACATGGTGGGGGAGGGCTAGACAAGGGGGGTGTTTGCTACCTGAGAGCCCACCGTCGTTTGATCACTGAGCTGTCAAAGTCAAGCCCTGTCAGTCACTCATACATGCGCACACACACACACACACACACACACACACACACACACACACACATATAGTCCCCTGGGTTCTCAGTGTCTGTGTACCTTGTGTCTTCATGCTCTTCCTCATGAAAGGGCTTCTTTCATTGGGCCTCTTTTTGATGCTGATTACTAAAGCATTATATTTATGAGTCCACTCAAGCCTGATGAATGCACTAGTTGGACTTGTGTGTGTGTGTGTGTGTGTGTGTGTGTGTGTGTGTATGTGTGTGTGTGTGTGTGTGTGTCCTCGTTCCTATATGACAGGACACGGTCAGTAACCCTGCTATTGGAGTTCACAACAGGGACTCATGCACTGTACAGGCAAATCACCATTTTAAAAAATGGTTCTGATTTATTGAATCATTTTCACAGTGGATGATTTCATTTAGGTCAGAGGGAGGGAAAGTGGATGTTGGGTGTGGTGTCAGGGTGTGGGGGCATGGCGAATGGGGGGTGGTTGATGAGTTTACGTGGCTGGGTGACGTAAAGCAGGAATCAGTTGCCAAGGAATCTGAAATAGCGGCGTGGTGGGGAGCCTGGCGACAGAGGGGGAGTGGGGGTCAGAGTGGAGGTGGAAGTGGAGGTGGATCCCCCCTCTCCCCGCCCTTGTGTGATCCTGGTGATCCCTCTGACAGCTCCTTTCATGCGGGCAGAGACCCTAGTGTTTGTGCTGGCAGGGGCCTCCACCGCCACCTCCACCCCCCATCCCCCACCCCCACCCGCACCTCCACCTCCACCCTTCCCGCCCCGTGCCCGTCAGAGACCCTGGCTCTCGCTGACACCTTGCCCGGCGCCGCGCCCGACTCCGCATGCCACTCATGTTTATTTGGTCTAGGGGGGGCTCTTTCAAAACAGCCCGTGGAGCTGATGAGTTTTGCACCTCGCCATCAAACCCAGATTCTCTCTCTCTCTCTCTCTCTCTCTCTCCCTCCTCCTCCTCTGCTGCTCACTGGAAAATGTTGAGGTGGCATCAACGAAGCCCCGTCAAGCTCTTTAAAAAGCCAGAGACGGAACAGACTCTTAGAGTCTCTGCCTTCCTTACCTCCGCCTCTTCCACTCCCTCTCTCCTCCATCTCTTCTCCCTCTCTCCTCTTCCCCCAACCTCCCCCACCTGCCCCCACCCCCTCCTCTTCATCTCGGTCTGATCGTTAGCGCTGAATTCGATCCACAGAGCCTTGCCAAGATTTAATGATTATTTGGTAAGAACAGCAGGCTCCGCTGCGCTGCGGTCTTTGGCTGGATGCTTATCTGCGGCTTGCTGGCCCTCATTTCGGGCCGGGTTTCTCCAAATACTCACCCAGGCCAACGTAAAGAGAGAGGCTGAACAGGGAGAGGGGTAGTCGGGTGGAGAGGGAGGTGGTGGTGGTGGTGTTGGGGGAGAGGGTGGTGGTGGTGGGGACACAGGGAGGCTTTTGTTCGCTCTCCGTGCAGAATTGTAAATCGACACAATTTACATCTTAATGTTTTAAGCCTTTGTAATGGGTTGTTAGTTGGGCCTGCGGTTAAATTGTTTGAGACGAAAGAACGCAAAGGGGGGGGGGGGCGTCCAGTGACTTGGTTGGCCATGCGTGCACACACACACACACATATACGCACACACACACACAAATCACATGTGCAAACAGACACACATACGCTCACACCCACGTAATCCCTATTTCAAAGCCCTCCTGGCACCTATGAAAGTGTAAGTGGTTGCTAATAGTGGGTGCCTAATGCTTGCTTCTGGCGCTGAGCTATTGTTTAGCATGGCAAGACTTGTGTGTGTGTGGTGTGTGTGTGTGTGTGTGTGGGGCAGAGGTGTGCGTGCATGTCTGAATGCGTTTGTGCGCGGAAAACTTTTGGGCGTGTGTGTAAGTAGCACTTGTTAATGTGTTTGTGTTACGTGTGGGTGTGTGTAGGCTGTTGGTAGAAGTGTTTACCTAATAGATTGTGGATGTTGATGTGTGTGAAAGGATGGTTTGTTATGTTATATGCCTGTATGATTTGACATTGCTGTGTGCCTGTATTAGTTTCCTGTTGTCAATCTTTGAGGACTCTTACTTGTTGATCCCTCCTTAGTGCATATTTGGATATGGGTGTCGCGTGTGAAATATATGCGTCTTGTGCATTGTTAAACAAGTTTTTGAGGGATTGAGAGTGTGTGTGTGTGTGTCTGTGTGTATTATGTGTGTGTGTGTGTGTGCGTGTGTGGAGGTGCTGACGCGAGGAGTGGCGTTTGGTGTCTGTCGTCCGGAGCTAGAGCTCGCAGTCACAGTCGGCTGGGCTCGGAGGGCCGACTCAGGTGCCCCGTTGCCCTGTCCCATGGGAGATCACCTTGCCTTGTAATTACTGCCAAATTATCAGGACGCCAGTGACTCTGTAATCAAATAGACTCTTTCTCTCTCTCTCTCTCACTCTCTCTCACTCTCCCTGTTTCACTCTATGTCTCTGTACCTCTCTGGTTTTGTTTTTCTGTGTAGTCCCTCCTTGTGTATTTTTGTCTTCCTTTCTTCGATGGGCACCTGGGCTCAGCAAATCGGACTCAGTAACTCGACTTGTTGATACGCCATCTCGCTCCCTCGCTCGCACGCGCCATCCTCCTGCTCTGCGTGTTTCGTGTCCGAGGCCTCGAGCCTGTTTGTTTTCCAAGTTCCCCAATTAGTATCCAATTGATACAGCAAACTGGGACTTGGCCACAGCCAATCTTCGAATTTCACTTCGTCCTTTCTTGCCAAACCACGTTTTTTTTTTCCTCTCAAAAATATTTTTTTTCTTTCTTAGTCTGATGCACTAATTATCTATAAAAGATCATTTTCCACATAAATATCCATTAAGTTTGTGGCTGTAAGCGTGGAGCAAGCCGCCTTCTACCATTCAGTGCCCCAATTTCCTTTGGAAGGGAAGTGTAGGCCATTGGGCCTGATTCTATTTTCAAGCCGTCCATCAATGAGGCGATTATGATCTTTTCCTTAAAATATGGTAACGCTTACCAAGTGGAGAGTTTTTTTCCGCTCTTTCTCAACTAAATGTGCTCTCTTGCAGATTTGAGAGTCTTTCAAATCCTTCCCGTAAGATAGAGAAATGCACATACAATTTGACTCTTATATCTCAGAGGGTGACTGAGGGAGGGAGAGAGAAAGAGAGGGGAAAAAAATAGGACAAACAACAAACAAACAGTAAGGGCCTTATTTTCGGGGGAGTTGGACGTTGGAGAAGAAATCCATGGAAACAGATTTCCATCTAATTGCGTGGTGCCGGTTTTTTTTTTTTTTTTTTTTTCACCCAGACGCTCCTGATTCTGTCCGCAAGCTCGGTAACTACAGGCGATGGAACGGATAAGTAGGCGTGGCTCCGGTAAAACACCAGACTGGAAGCAAGGACCTACTGTCTATAGATGTGTCTGTTATCGTCTTCTAAGTCAAGGGATCCAACATGGCTCTGTGGATTGCCAGTCCTTGACAAGCCTTTTGTAGAAGTCTTCAGGGAACTGGCAAGATTCTTGATAGTGATTTAATGTGCGAGAATCCTCTTAAAGATATAGGATTCAGTTTTATTTTTGTTAGAGCTGGAGTTAGTGTTTACGTGATCTTGGATTGTTGTGTAATTGCAGTCCACTACGTAATGACTTCTCCTGGTGCAGGGTTCCCTTTTGTCTACAAGTACTTACCCAGGAAAGTTCTGGAATTTAAAACAAGCTACGTCAAAAATATTTGGACATCAGTTAAGTTCAACTAGCTTGAAATTTCAATAAATGGTTTTGGTTGGCACAGTGTATCCCTCCAGTGTTTTTGTTAGTTTTGACTGGAACTTCTTTTAGACCTTTCTAGCAATGTGAGACTTTTGCCACTCTGCTTTAGTAAGTGATAAGCAAGTATCATAAGAAGCACATTCATCAGCACAGGTTTCACCCAAGTGAAAATGAAGAGGCTAACTCTTTGAGGTACTCAGTACGCTGCCTGTGTTGTTCCTGTGAGTGTGCAGGGCCAATTCTGGACTTAGGCCATCTAGGCCACTTGCCTAGGGTGCCAGATTTAAGGGGGGCATCAAAATGCATTTCTTTATATTTTTTCTCTTCCGTGCTTTACTTATATTTGTAGGAAAGAGGAGGCAAAACTCAGATCTGGCCCAGGGCAGCAAAAAGGCTTGAGCTGGCCCTGTGAATGTGTGTCTAGGTCCTGTAGTGTGCCTGACCTCTTCATCTGACTCCAACAGGCTGGAGGCTCTCAGGTGATCTTCACCAACCCCCTGGAGATCGTGAAGATCCGTCTGCAGGTGGCAGGAGAGATCACCACAGGTCCGCGGGTCAGCGCACTCTCTGTCATCCGAGACCTCGGCTTTTTTGGCCTCTACAAGGTACCGTAGCCCCTATGTGCTCAAACACATTCATTCATTTGAACAAAGCTGTGTTTGTGTGACTTTCTAAGGATTGTTTGGTGTTTGTATAGACTAATGGGAAAGGCAGTCACTTCAGGAATCAGGAAACTAGATGACACGAGTAAAATGATCATTCTTAGGCAGAAATAAATAACAATTTATATTAAACCTTGCCGCAACTATAATGATTTACAATATAATATACATTTAAAATGTTATTGTTTTTATTAAATAATTACCAATTATTAATAAATTATAATTAGTTATAAATTAATCAATTTTTAATTCATTCATTATCAAATTTATTAAATTAATTGTATTGTTGTTGAAAGTCAGAATACTCCTGTCATGTAAAAGTCTTATTTCTCCAGAATGCAGTAGATGTGGTGTGTCACGTCCTCCACAGCTCTCTACTGCCCCTCTCCTGTGGCCTGTCACTGCTCACACACACACACACACACACACACACACACACACACAGAGAGAGACATGCATAGAGACAGAGAATGAGAGAGAGAGATTCACAAACACACACAAATGCAAATACAAACAGAGACAGGAATTCTTGTAGGAATGGACCTAAAGTTCCATATGAACACAGACGTGCATACCCACCTCTACAATATGAACTATGAATGTGAACAAACACTTAAATACACATTCCTCTCTCTCTCTCTCTCTCTCACACACACACACACACACACACACACACAGACACTTTTACACACAATCTGAAACTCATATCAGCCTACTGCCGTATGCAGGGTCAAGTGCGGGGGTCAGCTAGCAATTGGGATGCTAATGTGGGCTAACTGCAACTGGCACTGCCTTTTGTGGTTTCTATTTGTCCACGGGGCCATCTCTCTCTCTCTTTCCCTCTCTCTCTCTCTCTCTCTCCCTCTCTCTCTCTTCCCTCTCTCTCTCTCTCTTCCCTCTGTCTCTCTCCCTCTCTTTTCCCTCTCTCTCACAGTCAGTCTGCCTCGGCACCCCCCCCCCCCCACACACACTCTCTTTCCTTTCTGATTCTGTCTATCATGTCTTCTATTCTCTCTCTCTCTCTCTCTGGGTTCTGGTGAAGCTTGCTGGCGTTGGGAAGAGTTCTCTGCATTCTTGAGGTCTTGGGCGGAGGAGTGAGTGGCTGAAGGGGCGCGGTGGAGGGCTCTCTGTGTGTGTGTGTGTGTGTGTGTGTGTGTGTGTGTGTGTGTGTGTGTGTGTGTGTGGACGGCCTGTGTTTTGGTGTAAACAATGGTGGAGATGGCCCGGGCAGAATGCACAACCACGTGGGTCAGGCCCAAGCAAACGTCTGCTCTAAATTAAAGTAAGCTTTTTTATTCACATCCCTCTCCACCCCACGATGGATGGATGTGAGCAGAGGTTTGGACGTGTTTGAACCCTGCTTGCTTTCACACTCCGATTCTGAAGTCCCAGGCCAAAGATTCACCGACATGCATGTCACATTGTACTAGTAATACATCCTTAATAGGGTTTCATAAATGCTTGATTAACACAGCCTGTGTGTACAGTATTTGTGTATTTGTCAAAGCTATGAAGGAACCTCAGAGAAGTATAAACATGAGAGGGAAATAAAAGCACAACAATAGATTTATTCATACTGTAAATAACTGCTCTACGGGAAAAGACTTGGATCCTTCGTAGGATTTTTTGTCTTGTTTGGCTCCTGGTGCAGTGTAACTCATATGAGCTTTGTGAAGTGGATGTTTGACCTTGGGAGAGCGTGGTCATTGTGTGCGCATTTCACCTGTCTGTCAGTCGTGGGAAAAAAGGTTTTAACTTTCAGAAAAGGAAGATATAGAAAGAGGTGGTATGTGTGTGTGTGTGTGTGTGTGTGTGTGTGTGTGTGTGTGTGTGTGTTGGGGTGGCAGGTATATTTGGGACGGTGGGGTGTCACTACTGTGCATGTCTGTACTTCAGCATAGATTTGGGTCGGACTGTACATGTTATGTGTGTATAGGTGTGTGTAAGTGTATAGTGTGTATTACGGAGGTGTGTGTGGTTGTGTGTGTGAGCCCAAACTTCTGTAAGCATAAGTATATGTAGTAGTATATGTGTGCGTAGGTGTGTGCAGCCCACGTTTCTACAGGTATCTGTGTATGTGTGTGTGTGTGTGTGTGCGCTTGCGCGCTTGCGTGTGTGTGCAAGAATGCCGAATCCGGTGCCTCCCCTCCCGCATGTGTCTCCTGAGCGGCGCAGACAATGTGCATTGACGGCAGGAGACGCGCTCCTGCCTGCCTCTCCCAGACGGGCTGTCTCCTGCGGGCCCCGGCCCGTGCACAGAGCTGCCTTTGTCAGACACGTCAGCCCTCCCCTCTCTCTTCCCCCCATTCACCCCTCCTGACTCCTCTCCCTCTCCACCAGTCATCCAGCCAACCCCCCCCCCCCAACACACACACACACACACACACACACACACACACACACACACACACACCACTCACAGCCCAGCCCAACAGCACCACTGGAGTGGCCTTGTTCCCTCCTCTACTCCCCCTAGGATCACTGCAGTCTCCACCACTAGTCTTGCTGATGCGCCCTCCGCTCACATGTCACTATAGAGTTGACATGACCCCATTCTTATGCTCTCACATAAACACATACACACACACACACACACACAAACACACATGCATACACGCACGTGCACAAAACATACACACGCAGAACCATGCACGCCTCTGCACACAATTCCTACAAATGTTGTGTACACACACGTCAACACATTCAGTACGCAGACAGAGATGGGTATGTGTGGAATGCGGCTTGTGTGCTTTGACAAATTATGCTTTCTGAATGCACACACGTATTTGCAGGTGTAACTCATATGCAGATCTACACACCCAGCCTGAAACATGCTTTGTCACACACACATATAAATAGAAAGTACACACAGTTCTTAACACACTCTCTCACACATATCTACATTACACACATACCATGTTTGAACACACAGACATGCACACTCTACACACACACACACCCACCTCTCTGATATAGCATGTACTTCCCTAGTCTTGAATCCAAGGCTCTTATCTCTTCACCCCATTCTCATGAGGTAACTCCTGTTCAGCTGGTTTGCCTACAAAACAAACATACACCTGCGCACACTTATATAGGAGAGACATTTATATTCAAACATTTAGAATGCATCTGAATGTGGAGGGGTATCAAACACAAACACACTCGCTGTCATATACACACACACAGGCACAGGCACATACACATAGATACACACATATATACACACACAGGCATACACATGCATGCACACACACACACACACACACACACACACACACACAGGCACAGGCCTACACATACATACATACATACACACAGAGGCACGCACACACACACACACACACACACACGTATGCACACATCCTCACACACACACATCAGGGTTTTTCCCATCATCGGGCCTGCTGTGGAGTGTGTGCCAGGGAGAGGCTACAGGAGGCGGCAGGGCCAAGGCCTGCTGTTCCTTGGGGCCGATGTTTATCAACGGCCCCTCCAGCAGGCTACCTGCCAGACAGGGCCCCCAGACAGCAAGAGCCAGGGAACCTGGGCGGGTGGAGGAGAGGTGTGTGTCTGTGTGTGTGTGTGTGTGTATCTGTGTGTGTGTGTGTGTGTGTGTGTGTGTGGGGAGGAGGATTCTGGTGGAGGGGAATGCTCCTGCCGGGGCTCCAGAGAGGCTACAACACCACCTGCCAGGTATCTGTGCACTGGCACCAGAGAGAGGGGCTGCCTGAACCCACCCCCACCAAATCTCCACACCCAATGAGCGGAGGCCGCTTGGTCCCAGACGTTCCCAGCTGGGCCTGACGCCACAGAGGAGGGAGAGAGAGTGAGGGGGAACGGGAGAGGAGTTAAGACCTCGCCCCACTACACACATACACACATACACACACACATACACAGACACACAAAAACACACAGCATTACCCCTCTCGACCCATACCCACATCCTCTACCCGCCAAGCAAGATCCTTCTCTTTCGGCTGGCTGCTGGCCAGTTGGTAGAGTGCGAGGAAACCTAATCTGGTTGAAGATAGGAGCTTTATTTACGATGAAAGAGTGAAGCAATCTTCCCTTCCCACCCTCTCCCTCCCTTCTCCTCTCCTCTCCTCTCCTCTCTACCCCTCCCACCTCTTTATTTGATCAAAATAAATCCTTTATTTTCAAAATGTCACGATACATTAGAGGTTATTGCTGGTGGCTATCGAGCCTAACACACCGCTAACGCTATTATTTTCGTCTGTCTGAGCCCAGGCCTGATTCTGTGCTAGTGTTAGCATTAGCGTTAGCTGAACATTCAGTTCTGGTCTACATTCTAAGGACTAAGCCTAGTCCCATCAGACTTCAAATAGTTGATCCTTGCCCAGCAATCACATCCTCAGAGCCCTGTACCCTTATAAGGCCTCAAGAACAGAATCTCCATTTATGGGCAGTGCATGCCTGATATTAGTCACTGTGCCAGTTGTATTCAGCCCCACAGCTCAGACATTTCTTTTTCACTCCAAAATGATTGTCTTTGTTTTCACATTGCAAAAGTTTACAGCAATTGTTGAATTTCTGTAACTCATAGGAAAGGAATGGGTGACATAGCAGTAGTAGTAAAATCTGGTTGTTCAGGAACATTCCTGGTTTCAGAATGCTACATTGAAGTGTGCATTCAGTGGGAACTATAAAAGTAAAGTTATTTTAGTGTGCTCAGGAACATTTCTCCGGAAGAGTCTAATTTGCAGCAGTGCACAGTGGACAAGGGAAGGATTGAAATGAGTTCCCCACTGACCCACACTGAACCATTTCCCCACTTCATACAGTTTGTGCCTCTCTCTCTCTCTCTCTCTCTCTCTCTCTCTCTCTCTCTCTCTCTCTCATTCTGTTCTTATCCATTTTCATCCATCTCTCTCTTTCCCTCCCTCTCTATGTCCTTGTCTTCCCCTCTCAGGGTGCCAAGGCCTGCTTCCTGAGGGACATCCCCTTCTCAGCCATCTACTTCCCCTGCTATGCTCACACCAAGGCCTCGCTGACTGATGAGGATGGACGCATAGGGCCTGGCAAAATGCTGTTTGCCGGGGCATTGGCTGGTAAGCCGCTGCTCCAAACATCCAGCCACTGACCCCCCCCCCCCCCAACACATACACACACACACACACACACACACACACACATACACACACACACCCACCACCTCCACCACCAGCACCCACCCACCAGTAGCCGCTCCACCACTGGCTCCACTGCGGTCGTCCCTAATTAGAGTGCTCAGTGAGTCGGTGCTCGGGAGTTTTGAAGTGTGCACAAGGCAGCTGCCAAGAGGTCGGGAAATTTTTCCACTGTTAATATATAAGGGGCTGGCAAGCAGCCTCTTTCTCTCTCTCTCTCTCTCTCTCTCTCTCTCTCTTTTTCACTGTCTGTCTCTCTCCATCCCTCCCTCTGTCAGCGGAGAGAGAGTGTTAAAGGAGATAAAAAGCCAAAAAGCACACCAGCACTGCAAGAGCAATAAACAGATCTCCTCCGCACTACTGCTGAATAGCAGCCAAACCTTTTTTTTCTTCTTTTTTTTTTTTTTATACAAGTCCCCCTTTCCTCCTGGTATATAAAATATGATCTCGATCGAATGTTGTTTTTAATATTTGACTTTAGTGGTTTATCTTAAAGAAAACACAGTTTTTAAAAGACGACAGCCGCAGCCAAGCCAGCATGGTTTGGAGCTCCACTTGAAAAGAGAATGAATATTTATCCGTAATCCTTTTTTTCCTTGATAGATGTGTCGGCATCACATTCTCTCCCCCATTCAGGCCACTGAGCAACTTGGATTGGACGCCGGGGCGCTTACATGGAAAAGACATATAAAAGCCACCGACGCGAGCGCTTTCGTCCGTTTCGTTGCTCCCCGCGGTTCATATTTTGAGCGGTTTCGTGCTGCTGGGAGCTCTGGTTTTCGGCGTGGAGCCTCTCCCCTCGCCGCCGACGCTTATCGCTCACACCCTCATTAATCAGTGGTCACGCGCAAACAGGCAATTATGGATCTACAGTCCACTCAGGAAATTGAATTACGCGCTCGATTTATTCCATTTATTTCATAATTTATTTATTTTAACCCGGCGGGAGCGGCAAATTGACGCATGTGTCCTCTTGGGGTTTTTTCATGGAAGTGTTTCTGACTGAAGATCATGCTTGGCACACACGTTATACTCTGAGGTGCTAGACTTTTCCTCAAGGTTTTTTTTTTGTTGTTGGTTTTTTTTTT
Organism: Tenualosa ilisha; assembly: GCA_015244755.2. Classification (NCBI taxonomy): domain Eukaryota; kingdom Metazoa; phylum Chordata; class Actinopteri; order Clupeiformes; family Clupeidae; genus Tenualosa; species Tenualosa ilisha. The sequence continues at coordinate 900,545 of PYXC01002021.1, forward strand.
TTTGGCCTTTTCTTTGAGGAGACACTTTGAAATAAATGCCATAGGCTTTAATGGACTGAAGGGTGTGTTTAAGTTAACATGAGGCCCTCGGTATCTGGCCGGCTCCAGCCTGCTGATGGACATGGCACACGCAGCCTGTGCCATTTCTCCATGGAGCCACTTCTCCCAGTACAACCTCAAACACTTAGGCTATGAATAAACAACTCAACCAGTGGGGAAGAAATGAAAGGAAGGGTAGAGAAGAGAAAAGAAAACAGACAGAATAGATAGGGTGTCTAGAAGTTAGCATATAGCTTTTGTTGTATTTGTAGTACTTGATACTGTGCATGTCTGTGCGTGTGCGTGTGTGTGTGTGTCTGTGCGTGTCTGTGTGTGTGTGTGTGTGTGTGTGTGTTGGGGGGGTTCAAGTAAAAGTAGATTTCTTCATGAAGAGAAATAAACAACTTACCATCTGCTCTGAAGAGGTTTGTAATGGTAATGAATCTCCTCAGTGTAAAAAAAACACTTGATGATTGAGGCCATTCAAGGCTGAAGTGGTGGCAGCGGTGGGTCTTAGACCACGGCCTTCGGCCCAGGCGAGGTGGCCGCACGTTCATCATGCCGCATTGTCTGAATGGTCCTCAGACACTTTCAAAAACACAGGTGACAGGAGTAGGCATAGCTTAAGCACCTGAAGTCTGTGCTTTTAACACAGACACAAGACCTGTGCCATTCGTTTATCCCTGAGGTGTTTCTCATCAGCCGAGTCATCAGTTTTGTTTTGATGATTACATGGGTTGTTTTATGTTAAGTTCAACAAAGGGGAAACCTGGGAAAAGTTTTCTTGTATTCCAGTGGAAACGATCAGTTACATCTGCTGTTTCAAGGTGTGTGTATGTGGTTGAAATTATTCTATGATGTTATGACATGGTATGAATGCTCTCTGCGAGTGTTTGTGTTTGTGCGCTGGCTGAAAGTACGCGTAACCCCGGCACAGAGCCGGGTCTTAATTCCCAGGCAACCACGCTGGCAGGGGCTTTCGTTTGCACTACGGTTGTCTTAACCTTCGCTAATGTGCCCCTTGCTTGTAGGCATGCCTGCCGCTTCCCTGGTGACCCCCGCTGATGTTATCAAGACTCGGCTACAAGTGGCTGCCCGCGCGGGCCAGACCACTTACAGTGGACTCATTGACTGCTTCTGGAAGATTCTGCAAGAAGAGGGCCCTCGGGCATTCTGGAAAGGAGCCGGAGGTAAAGAGCACCAATGGACACTGAGGAATTCTGGGACTGCCATCAGTAGAGCATTGTCTTTCAGTAGAATAGTGGTTTCCCAAGTCCCCATGGTCATAGAGGGACCCAAGTTCTTTTCCAGAGTTCACTTTAGTGTTCTTATGAGACTTTTATTTCAACCAAGTTATGTAAAGTATTGGCTGAGCGTTGTGTCACTTGTTCATAAGCATCTGTTGAGGCTTTTCAAGGTGAGACCTGACCTGAATTAGGCCACGCCATTAAAGGCTCTCTCTGATTGCAGTCGTCTCGTTGCGAAGCCCCCGCTAATTGAGAATAATTGATTTTGCCCTCCAGCTCGAGTGTTCCGCTCCTCGCCCCAGTTCGGAGTCACGCTGGTGACCTACGAACTCCTGCAGAGATGGTTCTACGTTGACTTTGGAGGACAGTAAGTCTTCGTTTCTTACTGTTTTTTTTTCGGATTTGTTTATGTGAGCATGTGTTTGTTTTGTGTGCATATATGTGAGTCTGTTCAAGTTTGGTTGTGATTTAAAGTAAAGTTAACTGGTATTTAGCAGAAACTTTTATCTAAAGCGACACGGACTTGGAAATCGGACCCAGGTCGCCCAATTGTGACATAACCACTGCTCAGACTTTTAAAACAGAAGTTTTAAAATCGACGGATAACGGCACACAATGAATTAGTGATTCTTTAGCAACCGAAAAGGTCAAGCCAGAGAATGGGCCTGATGAACCTCTCTGGTGAAAAAGGAAGTAAAGGTCACTCCTGAGCCCTTCTCTGTCGTCAGCCATCGCACAGGGACTTACTGGCAAAGCCCCTCCTCCCCCTTTTAATGCACTGGGGAGAAGCGATTTGAAAGCTTTTTGTGGCCACCTCCCGCTACAGAGATTTAGCACTACCACAAGACCAGATGATATTTAAAAAAAAAAAAAAAAAAAAATGGTCAGCTGACAACTCAGCCCATCCTTTGAGGAGTGGACGTGACATTTTGTTCGAATAAATTCTCATCCTGGGAGGGGGAGGGTAAGGGGGACATAATTCTGTGGCTTGGTGATTTGGGGCAGAAAGAAAAGAGTTTGACAGCTGCTTTTTCCTGCTATTTTTGAGGCGCTATGACCTCATTTTCCCATGGAGACCAAGTCTTTACCTCAGATGCCTCTGTAAAAAAGAAGGAAAGAGAGAGAGAGAGAGAAAACGCAAGTCTTGTTGGAAGACACCAATGAGTTAGTTAGGTAGGTCCAGTCTGTTTATAGAATTTTCACCACAGAGTCTGTGTTGCATGTATGTCTTGGGTTAGAACGACTGGTCCCACTGGTAGCCAACCTCTGGAAGATATTTGGCACCACTGGTGTATCAAGGACATGCATCATGACTGTTTTTGAGGTGCTATGACCTCATTTTCCCATGGAGACCAAGTCTTTACCTCAGATGCCTCCGTAAAAAAAGAGGGAAAGAGAGAGTGAGAGAAAACGCTAGTCTTGTTGGAAGACACCAATGAGTTAGTTAGGTAGGTCCAGTCTGTTTATAGAATTTTCACCACAGAGTCTGTGTTGCATGTATTTCTTGGGTTAGGACGACTGGTCCCACTGGTAGCCAACCTCTGGAAGATATTTGGCACCACTAGCCTATCAAGGACATGCATCATGACTGCTGACCAAAGAATTTGGTTGGGGTACCACTTCTTCTCCTCAGCTCCTGTATGACATACACATGCTGAGCTAAAACAAGGTTTGGAGGGCCTGAAAATAGGATTCCCGTCGCCCCTCTTGGAACGCTCTCACAGAGAGAGGCATAAAACCATTGTGGGTTGCCCATTTATTTCTGTCTCCCCTGCTCAAAGGAAAATATTGGTCTTTCTCTCTCCCCTACCTCCTTTTTGCCATTTCAATATTCAATATTAAGTTGTTTATTTTTAGTGTGTGAGGCATAAGGTCTCTCTTCCATTTTATTCCATTCCTCTGCTCTCCACCTTTTTTTCTTCTGTCTCAACCTCTCTCTCTCTCTCTCTTGCTCTCTCTTATTTTTCTCTTTCACTTTCTCCTGCCTGTCTTCTCTCTCTCTCTTTCTCTGTCTCTGTTTCTGCACCGCAGAAAGCCGTCTGGCTTGGAGCCTCCTCCCAAGTCTCGCATCAGCCTCCCGGCGCCCAACCCCGACCACATTGGTGGTTTCAGGTTGGCCGTGGCCACGTTTGCTGGCATTGAGAGCAAGTTTGGCCTGCATCTGCCGCGCTTTGGCGTGCCCGTCCACCCAGACTTCACCTCCTGTGGGCACCCCTGAACCTCAAAAGGCCTGTCGGTGGGGGGCGCCCCTGGGTGCTCCAGCCCCTTCATGACCCCCCACCCCACACACACACACACACACACACACACACACACACACAAATACCAAACTCGCCCGTTTCTCTCTTTGCCAGGGACAGCGTCACACCAAACCATCATTTTACGCCCTGCTGTACTTAGTGAAACAAAAAAAAGGAGAATCATAGCTTTCTGAAAGTCAAAACAAAAAGGGATGTGTGCACTCAAAAGAACATTCTAGAAATTTCTGATCTCTTGCGTCCAACCATAAGGCTGTTGAAGACTGTTTGCACAAGCAAAAAGCAATCCAAAAAAGCATTTCTACTGGCTCTTGTAGTTGTTCCAATAGGGTACTATTGTGAATACTCGTTCTGGAGGCCGTAAGATGGATACTTTGAAAAGTTGTGAGTTATTGTGTGGAATACCATAAATAATTATAAGATTTAAAAATTAATCATATGTATTTTTGTATGTCAGTGAACAGATTTATAAATCACTGACAGTGGCAGGTACTACATGACCCACAAATAATCTGCTGATAATTGATGGACTGTATCTCAATTAATAACAAATTCACAGTAAATACTTAACTGACCTATATCAGTAGGTATGTATTCCAATGCAATAAGTGACTCAGTGACTATGAAAATAGTGTAAGTATGTCAGGGTGTTGATGTCAGAATTAAAAGTATTTTTGTAAAGTTAGTTTGAGAATTTAACCTTTCATATTTACTCGTTTATGAATGCCCCGATACTTGAGGCTCCTAACAACAAAAGCACATTACACACTGCCATTGGAATGTGTGGTAAACATGGTAGACACGCTAACAAAACACACACACACACACACACACACACACACACACAGTGAAGATAATCAACAAAACAGCAATTGAATATTTCCTTTTCAATGTCCACCCACCTTTGATGTTCTTCTGTGCAGGCGAGGTGAGAACATGACTGGCACTGTTACAAATTTTGTGTAGTTATCACTTATTGTGTGGTAGACGACTCGTCTTTGAAGTTGCACTATAGAGTCACACTATGGTCTGGTACTCCCAGCTATTAGCGGTGACAGCTACAAATGGATGTAAACAGTAGAATGAATGTACATAGTGTGTAAGGAGTTTGTGCCTTACTGTACGGCAACAATACTATATATCTACATGTACTTATGCAGTGTGTTTAATAAAAATGAACACAACATGAAGCCTCGTGTCTTGGAAGGGAAGGGTCGGGACTTGGGGGTCGCCATATTTTATTGGCAGTAAGTCACAGGGTAGCAGTGGATCACATATTGCACTTAATCCATCATCACATCATTTTACAGTTGTTTTTTTTTTTTTTTTAACCAAAACGACATAAAGAATATCAGTTAACATAAAGAGTATAAGTTTATGTTCCTCACACACAGAAATGCAGAAAGCTTTGATGGTTACCCTGATTTTGCTTACGACAACAGTTAGCCATTAGCCACTTTAGCAAGGTCATTGCAGTGCCCCATTCTTTGCAATGACACTACAGCATTTTAGGATTAGCATGAATAGCATTTCTAAATTCCAGAGTACATAGTAGTCCTGCGTACTATCTGATGCTCTTGTATGTGTTAGAACCATGCAGACAGAGATGCACACACAAGCAACGAGAACATGAGAACACACTGCAGTCCGAGACACGTTTTCATGGGCTTTCGCTCGACAAACATGCTAGCTTGTTCCTCCGCTCCCCTACCCTCCTCTACAACAATGTGGCTACCACATGACCATGTTAAGTAAACGCACAAAGCCGAGCCTGTGGCATTGAATAACAGTACAAATAAATAAACGGCTAATAAAATTGTACAAGTTTGCTTGGATGAATGCCAAAGCTCAGTTTTATTTATTTATTTATTTATTTCGCCTGAGCTGATACTCGGCTTCCGACCGCAGTTAAGTTCTATTAACTTTTGGCAACACAAACCAATGAACAAACAGATCAATAAATCGAAGTAATAAAGAGAGCTGATCTCGGTTGAAATGCTGCCGGAAAACACCAGTGGTGGCCCAGCATGTAGCCTTGAAATGAACTGACAGCACAGTAGGATGACGGGGACTACAGTAAGCTCTTACAGCGTCTCCTTATTCCGGATGTTCGGTCATATCTGAAGAGAGCAGTGGGCAAGTAGTGAAGACAACACACACACACACACACACACGCACGCACACACCCAGTCATACAAATACACATACATACACACACACAGAGTCGTACACAGGCACACATGTGGACCAGGTGCCGAGGGAGGGGATCTGTTTGTGTAGCATGGAGCTGGGCGAACAGAGAGCAGTGGTTACGAGGGCCGAGAGTGCCGTCCTCGGTGCCAAGCGTCGCTACCCGCACTTAGGATGCCAGCTCAGCCGGGCCCTCCTCTTCCCCGTCCGCCCTGTTGGCACGGATCTCCACCAGCGTGCGGGCGAAGCGTGCCCAGTCCTCGCTGTGTGGCGCCGCCAGCTGCAGGGAGAAAAAAGACGGAGGAAAAAGACAAATGACAAACAGAGACATGGCTCATCAGACCCGACGCCACACGTACAGTGCTCCCGTCCTGCTAACGCTGATGAAGACTCACTTTCAGCGCCTCACATCTGATACCAGCAAGAGTGTGTGTGTGTGTGTGTGTGGCAGGGGGGAGCACATGAGGAAGAGCAGCAAGAAAGGGAAGAAGAGGGAGAAATACAAAGGCAAGAAAATGGCCGTATACATCTGATTCAAAATAGAACAATGCACCCTGTGGCTCATCCGATCCAACCCCCCTCACTCCACACACACACACACACACACACACACACACACACTTCCCCCCTGGGTTGCGCACACAAGTGTTTATCGTGTCAGTTTCCAGCAAGCAGCACGAGGAGAGTTTACGGGGGGGAGCGCGGCGTGGCGTCGTCGCACCATCTCCACGTGCGTACGCTCGTGCGTCTCACTCTGAAAGTCAAATGAGGGGAAGCAGGACGCCCGCCCGCCTGCCTGCCCGCCACCCAGACTGCGACCGCATGGCGCGTGGTATAATTAAACAGCAGTGGTGCAGAGGGAGGAGGGGGGTGGCGGGGTGGAGACGTATGTCAGCCGTCTCGTTCCCTCTCAGCCAGAACCACCCAGAGCTTTTAAGAGCCCACCAGGGGGTCATCCTCCAACATCACCAGGAGGACATCACCAGAGCCACTCACACATGCCAGGGGAGAGAAATCATTAAACATCACCCAAATCTCTCAATTGCAAAGTCAGAGATAGGAGGATAGGTGTCTTTGGAGGTTTCAATATAAAGTTTTTGTTTCAAGTATTCATGTAATTACTAATTATATAATATAAATATTATTCAATCATTCATTCAGTGAGCGCAAAAATGTTTTGCATGCTTCTCATATTAATATTTGCTAAATGTAAACCCGACCACAACCCCAAACATCTGCTTATCAAACTGGACTTGACACTGTGAATTTGATTAATCATTGAGTATACAGCACCTAAAGTCAGTTAATACTGAGCATTCCTCAGAAGTAACTTTCAAGACCATCATAAGAGAAAACACAATGTGCTTGTCAGCTCTTTGCCAGCTTGTACCAAACTGGTGAGCTGGACATGCATGGCTTCTGTTCAGTGTGTGTGGGGAAAAACAATGAAAACAACAATGTGACCATATGGTGTCTGATTCATGTCTTGAGAAAACACAGCATAGCTCTCCAAAGCAAATATTTAACGCGGTGCACTAAATATAACACCAAAGGACCTTGGTGGTAGACAGAAGTGGGTACTTGGGGTCTTAAAGCACCATGGCATCTCCTTCCTTTGGCGATGTTGGATAGTTTCTCTCTTTCTCTCTCTCTCTCTTCCTCCTTCTTTCCTTCCTTCCTTTCCCCCTGTTTTATGGGGGGAACCTCTGGTAAATAAAGCCCCTCTCGGTCGAGATGTAAAACCTTTCAACCTCGCTGGCTTTATTGATGGACCCACCATTATCATCCAGCCCTTGAGAGACCACATAAAACCCCACACTCTCCAATTACCACACTGTGGCTGGCTAAAATTAGATGGATGCACAGCACACGCATATGTACACATAAACACACATTTATACACACACACACACACACACACACACACACACACACAAACACACAATACACACAAGTGGGGAGTAGAAGAACTTAAAGAGTGTATGGCAGCGGAGGCAGGCCACACTGCTTTGGTGGTTGGATCATGTGGCGACTGTTTAAAACCGGGAATTAAAAGAAGGGCAGAGAAAAGAGCAAGAAATCAAACTCCTGCGCTGGCGAGGCAAGGCGACGCGGAGGAGTTGGTAAACAGCAGCAGCAGTCCAGAGAAACACCAGTGGCACGGCAGAGCTCACCACCGTCCCAGGGGAGCCACCATTGCTGGGTTTTAATCCCCAAGACGACCTCTATATGGCTCTATACATGATATACGATGTGCACTCCCCCCTTTAACAGCCTCGAATTTTCAAGTTTTATTTCCAGATCGGGCATAAGGAGTCCGGTTCTCTCAAACCTTTCCAGACATTTTCACGAGCTTTTCACTGTGGATTTATTTGCAGCCAGCTCTTATGTGACGTTCAGAACAGTGACTGACGAACCTGCCGATAAAAAGTGTTTTTAAAAAGACTCGAGAGAAACTGACAGGAAGTTCTATGAACAGCAGAGAAGATGCTGTGTTCACAATAGACATGTCAGTGGGAATAAAGCCCATTATCCTAGTAGACATCTGAATGTAGGCAGAAGTTGTGAATCCAGCGCAAGAAGAAATGGTCGGATTAAACAAAAAAAAGTTTTTTGCAAACTACTTGTGTTGGAGGACAAGTCTTAATTCTGGGTTTTGACACACTGGACTGAATTCATACAATGGGATTCAAAAAAAGCAAATTTAGACTTATGGTGTTTACACACTTCTTTTCACCCCTTACCTCTCCAACGTCGTAGATCCAGACTCGGCCCTCGGAGTCACCCACTGCCACCTCCTTGCCACCTGACGCCCATCGGACCCGGTTGAGGGCTTGGGCGCCCTCCACGGTCACGCTCGCAGTGGGGACCTGAGCGAGAGAGTTGGGAAAAGGCATAATCAGTAGGAGGCAAACGATAAAAGACACTTTCACTTACAGACCTATAGCTGCAAGTAGGCTACACATCATCACTATCTGATCTCAGAACTGGCAAATTATGTTTACATTTACATTTATGCATTTAGCAGATGCTTTTATCTAAGGTAACTTACAAAAGAGGATTACCAATCCTTTCCATAACTGAGGATCTATATCTGCCAGTATAGTACATGGCTATCATCCAGGTAGCAGCCATGTAGTGCTATGTAGCTCAATGCTAATGTTCATTAGCTAAACAAGTGAGCACTCTAGAGAGGTGTTCTGCAACAACAAGAGGAGCACCTGAAAGAATTGGCAGTCCTAAACTCTGTTCAGTCGTAGAGGCCTGGGACGTGGGTCACCGCACCATGCGGGCCCCTGTACTCCTGCCTGTTCTCCTGGTGTATTTAACGAGCCGTGTCAGGTTCCTCCGTAAGGTAAGACCTTGTTGTCCCAGGAGGGATTAGGCAGCTCAAACTCAGGGCACCTTCCTCTTACCCCCCCACTCCCCCACCGACCAACCACTCACCACCCCACCCTCCCACCCACACACACCATACCACCAGAACCGAACCCCTCCGCCCTCCACCCCCACCCTGCTTCCATCCATACCCCACCCAAGAGGGGCTGCTGTACAGTACTGCAGGGCCCTGCGCCATGTGAAATAACAATGAGCAGTTCTAATGGCATCGTAAATCATCTGCGGAAACCTCCACTTCATCCATTAAAACAATACACATGTCCGCAAAGGCAGCCCCATGACAAAGGGGTAACGACCACATGACGATCCGCCCCTTTGTACGTGTGTGTGTGTGTGTCTGTGTGTGTGTGTGTGTTGGAAGAATCCTGGCCGATTATACATGACAGCTGTGTGCCGTGCCGACACATGTCGCGAAGGGAAGATGGAAGCTCCGGCAGTTGGCTGGCTAATACGAAAGCTTCCGCGCTTTAAAACAGGCCTAACCACAGGCTGTACGCCATTAGTGCACTGCTTCCTCCACAGTCAACTGCTAGGTTAAATTGGCTGCATGTTTCTTTTGGGCAAATTGGAAACAGGCGGTCCGCACTCTGTTAATGGCGTTATGGGTGAATTTCTTTATAAGTTGACAATGGAAGGACTGTTGCTGTTCGCTGGCCACATCTGTGTGTGCATGTGTGTGTATGTAGATGCCTTTATGGATGACAGTGTGTTTTTGTGTGTGTGTGTGTCCACTCCTGTGTGCAGATGTGTGTGCTTTCGTGTGGTCATGTGTCTGCTGTATGTAAATGCCTGTGTGTGTCTTTGCCGGGGTGCTTGTGACTGTGAGACTTGGATCACTACTTCTGTATGTTTGTCAGTTGTTGTTTCCAATAAAGCTCACTGTTCATTATCAAGACATCCTCAAACGCCATTGGTCCATGGTTAAAATAATAATAATAGTAATAATAATAATAATAATGCTAGCAGCTAATGAGAATTTGTCCTCTTAAATGGGTGCTATCTCAGTCAGTAACACACTGGCACTTATTCATTTAAAACCAATGTTTCAAACTTCTTACAACCTAGCCTCCATGTCAAAGCTAATGTATTGCCATGCCCTGGTTAAATGTTATAGTGTTTTGTAATGTGTTTCTTTGCATCTCATAGCAACACTCCTATACATGGAGAATACTGTCTCAGAGACAAATGGGGCAGAGTCCATAGCAGTTCTCTTATAATTACAGAGACATGTGACCTCACTGCACGCTGCCACGATGGATGGAATGTGTCAGTCAAAGAAGGAGAGACGGGGAGAGAAGGAGGGAGAGAGAGGTTTGCTTTTTATATCTTCATAGAGCAGGAGAGATGAGGGAGGCTGGTACAGAACAGCACAGGAAGCCGACGACCTCGCTGGAGAGGAAGAGCGCTCACATTCAGACTTAAAGCCCCACCCCCCGTGGAGATTTGAGCTTCTGACATTTTGTCCTTTCCTGGAGGGAGTGAGTGATTGGTCATTGGAGCTGTCAGTCAACTGACATTAAAAAGGCCCAATCAAATTTACTGCTCTGCTCAGCTCTTGGCTGGAACACACACACACACCAAAAAAAAAAAAACTACCCACGATGCAACTGGATACCAGATCGCCAAATCAGTGTGGTTTTAGATGAATGGGGAGAAGAGAGCCAAGAAGAAGGATGTTTGGAATGTCTTGTTTTCTCTCTTTCTCTCTCTCTCTCTCTCTCTCTCGACAAAGCATCTTTGGGGTTGTTAGCTACTAAATTTCATAGCTGGAAATCCTGCATGCATTTTGGCCTGGGGGAGACCAGTAAACCATGGGAACTGAAGCTTGTGGAATGGGGGTTGGTAGGGGTGGGGTGTGGATGGTGGTGGTGGTGGTGCGGTGGGGTGGTGGATGAGGGGTTGGTTTGCTGCTGGGGGGTCGTGGGTCATAAGAAGAATCCACATATCGGAGTCATTAAGCTGCAGACAGACAGACAGACAGACAGACAGTGTGGAGGGAGAGGAAGAGACTGTCAGCAGAGAAAGGGAGGAACGAGGGCAGGCCAAGAGAGAGAGAGGAGAGCTGGAGAAAGGGTGAGCAGGAGAGAAGGACAGACAGAGCGAGCGAGAGAGAGAGAAAGACAGATGGATGGATAGAGGGCTGGAGGGCGGTTTTGGTAAGAGCTGTCAGGCAAGCTGATTTAAGGGGACGGTTGTGGGGAGACGCCCACACATGCTGTACAGGGCCTGTTGTTGTTGTGATGGGACTCTGGCCGCTGTGGCTCTGCCTGGGGAATCGTGTGTGTGTGTGTGTGTGTGTGTGTGAGAGAGAGAGAGAGAGAGAGTTACTTGTGCACACATGCATGGGTGTATGTGTGAGGCCAAAGTTATGCATGCCTATATGGACACGTGTGTCCATTTTGTACCATATGCATGTTTGTATTTATTCATTAGCAATTGGTAATTGGTATTTATTCATTGACAATATTGGTAAATATTGTCTGTGTGTGTGTTTACGGCAGATGTGTGTGTGTTTTGTTTGTGCACCGGTGTGTGTGTGTGTCTGTGTATGCTTGTGTGTAAGAGATAGACAAACAGATATTAGGGTATTTAAAGAACTTCTGCACACATGCATGTGTGTGTGTGTGTGTGTGTGTGTGTGTGTGTGTGTACATTCTTGTCTAATTTGTTTTAGCGTGTGTGTCTAAGCGTCTCACCTCGGTGTCATTGTTTAGGTTCCAGAGATCCAGGCGGCCCATGCCGTCGACGGCGGCAAAGACGGCAGGGTGTGTCGGGGACCAGCTGACGTCGTACACGTAGTCGGCGTTGTCCTCAAACGAGTACAGCGGCTTGTTGTGCTGGGGAAAGGTAGAGCAGTAAGCAAGAAAGTAAAAAGTTAGAGGAGAAAGGTGAGAGAGACAGACGTAGGAGGACGATTATACACTGAGGGAAGCTCAAGACAAGACTCTCCTCATGACAGTGAAAGAGTGGGAAAGATAGAGAGAGAGAGAGCGAGAGAAAGAAAGCGAGAGAAAGATAGAGAAAGAAAGTGTAGTGGGGGTAGGAAAAAAGTCAAAAAGACAAAAGTAGTTCTAATGTGTTTGCGTGTTTGTACGGGAGAGAGACGTAATGTGTTTGTGTGTATGTGCGTGCGTGTGTGTGTGTGTGTGTGTGGGAGTTCTAATGTGTTTGCATGTGTGCATGTGTGTGGGTTGTAATGTGTTTCTGTGTGTGTGTGTGCGTGTATATGCTTGTGTGCAAGTGTGTGTGTGTGCGTGCGTGCGTGTGCATGTGTGTGTGTATGTGTGAGAGTGAAAGAAGGGAAGGCGGAGGAGAGAGGGCAGACTGAGTGGCGCTGAAGCAGCCTTGGGGCCTGTCTGGGAACGGGCCTAATTAAAACCTTTGCACATTCACACAGTGCCATAAAAAAACACACACACAACAAGAGATGAAAGTCCCTCCGAAAGGTGTACTGTAACCTTTTCTGTAACAGCTGTCTAAGGCGGAGGAGGACAGGAGATGAGAAGAAAAGAGAGGGAGAGACAGACAACTGACAAAGGGAAAGAGAAGGGGCTTAGAAGGAGAGAGAGAGAGAGGCAGAGGGAGAGACTTCTGATGGAATTCCTGAGGGTTGCTCAACGCATTCCGGACAGGTAAGGAGGAGAACACAGAGGTGGAGAATGGCAGACAGAGAGTCTACTGCAGCAGCTACTGGTCTGACATGCACGCACACACATGCACACACACACACACACACACACACACACACACACACACACATACATCAGGACTTTAAAATGACATACCTTGCTGGGCAGCTCTCATTTGCTCATGTACTCACATATACACCCTTGCACAGACATGATCACACACACACACACACACACATATACAGTATACATAAAAGAAATCATTGCATGGCCCCACGCTATCTGATTGCACACCTAGACGCCAAGTCTATTTGTCTTTTACCTCTATGGGCAACTGATGACAACTGAGCCATCTGGAGGCCTGCCGCGAATCGAAATGGCCGCCACCTGTCTGCGTCTATAAGAAATGGCCAACTCATGCCCGGGCCGCGCTGTGGGAGAACCTATGGAAGCGGCGGAGCGGGTTGCCGCTGCCGCACGCCTCGTGTGAATGGAGCCCCTTTCGCTCCCACAGAGCAACGCACAGCAACACGTCCAAATCCTGAAGGCGCCAGCATTGAGGCGGGTCATTATCCTCCCCGAGGAACTGCAGATCAGCTTGCAGTGTGTTTTTACCCCGTGTGATGGGCAGACAAAAGCCCCGGACTGACAGAGCCCAGAGAGAGAGAGAGAGAGATGGAGTGAGAAAGAGCGAGAGGGAGAGGTAGAGAGTGTATGACAATAGAGATGGTGGAAGTGTCTAGACTGGCTCACATTATGTCAAATGGAATATCTGGAGTTGGGAGTGCTTGACTGGAGCAATTGCCCTTGCCCCCTTGTAACAAGAGACTTTGGTTGAATGGGTGTGTGCAGAGGAACCTCTCAGCTTCAGTGTAGTTTTGGAGTGCAGGTTTGACCCGGGCCCATTAGACATCTCTCTGTCTCACTTTCTCTCTCTCTCTCTCTCTCTCTCTTTTTCTGTCAGCCATTGCTCGGTCCTTAAATATCACATCATGCCATTCGGCCGCACACACATGCACACACACGCGCGCTCACGCTCGTGCTCAGACAAATGAGCAATTTTCCCCCTTCGTCTGGTTCCAGTGTTCCAGTGGCCTTGTCCCTGGAACCATGACCCCCCCCCCCCCCCCCCCCTCCCCTGGCTTCCCTCTCTCGGAACAACCTCTGCCCGCTTGGTGCCCGTCTGCTATACTTGTGTCCCGCTCGGGCCTTGCCAGACATGCAAGAAGAGAGCTGACGAGGAACACGCGTCCCCCGGGCAGACAGAAAAATCATTAGGAAACACTTCTCCTCCACCGCAGTCTGGTCTCGTCGTCTGAGACGCCGGTGCAAACCGGGACGCTGCTCTAAGGCTTGTAGGCGGGGCAGGGTATGTGTTTGTTTTTGTGTGTGTGTGTGTCTGTATGTGTGTGTGTGTGTGTGTGTGTGTGTGTGTGTGTGATGGGGGGTTTAGATGGGAAAGCATGCACCTCTTCTTGTTGTTGGTTCCTCACTTGTGTTTTGTCCTCCACATGGTTCCTGGCAGGCAGTGCTTTGGAATGAGTCCAGTATTGTTTGCATGGATGGGAGCATACAATCAACTTGAGTTGTGCATCATTTCTGCTCTCCTAACTCTGTTTGATTGGTGTACGAGGGAAATGAGGAAAAATTATAGCATCAATAAGATACAAGCTTATGGCATTTACACAGAAAGCCTCTCTCTCTCTCTCTCTTTCTCTCTCTCGCTCTGTCTCAATCTCTCACTCTTTCTGTCTCTCCCTCTATCTTTCTCTCTCTCTCTCTCGCTGTCTCAATCTCTTTCTCTTTCTTTTTCTCTCTCTGTCTCAATCTCTCTCTTCTTCTTCTCTTTTTCTCTCTCGCTCTGTCTCAATCTCTCTTTCTCTTGCTCAAGCTGCTGCCTCATCAGCAGTCTGACACTGTGGCCAACGTTCTCGCCACCACAATATTTGTATATGTGAGTGTAAAAACATATTGAGAGTGTTCTCTCTCCCTCTATCTTTCATCTCCTCTCTCTCTCTCCCCTCTCTCTCTCTCTCACTCACTCTCTCTTGTTTTCCCATCAGTCTTTCCGCCACTCTCAAGTCTTTTCCAAGTGAGTGGAGCCACTGGTGGAGAAAAGGAGGAGTGTGTGTGTGTGTGTGTGTGTGTGTGTGATGGGGGGCGGGGTGGTGATCTTAAGGGCTGCCTAAGGTAAGCAAATGGGAGCCCGTCGGACAAGGTGTACCCAGGGCCTGGGCACTGGGGTGACGGGAGACAGACTCACATTCCTGTGGCTCCCCTCAAAGGCAAGGGAATTCCCCTGGAGCCACGAAATAACATACGTGCGCACGCACCATCCCAGGAATGTTTTAATATGTGTCAAAAGAGACGCAACATATGTACGCACGTGTGTGTGTGTGTGTGTGTGTGTGTGTGTGTGTGTACAGTATGTGTCACTCATGGTAGGCATCTTTGAAAAGAGCGCCTTTGATTCTCCGGGCCATGCCGGGCTCCGGGCTATGCCCCTAACTGCTGCGGTGAGGAGAGAGTGTTTTAGCAGGCAGCTGCATCATACAGATGTACTGTATTAGCGATAGCTCCTCATTAAAACATCCATTTGAATTTCTAAGCAGAGTAGCACCCAGCTAATGAGTTACTTATCATTATCATAGCATTAGTAATGGATCATCTATTGGTTAGTGTCCCCACTAATCAATGTCTAGCTGATTCACACCAGTTAAATCTTTGAGGGGTCAGGGTTTAAGGGGTTCAATCATGTCTCTGTCTTCACGCCTCAGCTGCCTTGAAACCTAAATATCCACCCACTAGATGTTTCTGCTAGGCGTCCAGAGATGAGAGTGTCATTATACTCCTGATACAACTCCATTGTGTGTGAAAAACCCATACAGGTCCTGTTCTGAGTTGAAATGCATTGCATCTCCATACACTTCGCACAAATGCATCCACTGTTTGCTCTCATTTTGTGTTCTTGATTGTTTACCTGTAGTTAAATCTCACTGTCAATACATCAGTATCTGCTTTGTTTGACTGTGCACAGATGTTTGTATGTAGGTTGACACAAGTGGCTGTGCTAATTGGCTATGTAAATGCTAATTGCATACCTGCGCCACTGTATGGTATTCTGATAAACAGAGCTGCATCTCCAGGTGTAAATCATGGCTGGGAGCCCACAGTGCAAAGTTAAAGCATTTGTAGATGGGGGACCTTTGCTTGGGCATAACTATACCCCTTTAAAAAATACAAAAGAGAAAATGAAATGGTAATCAGATACATTCTTCTCTACACATATACACGCACACACACATACATACAAAAACACACACACTTTTCCAATCCCCTCTATGCGGCACTCATTCACTGTAGCTGTACATTACTGTTGATTGCATGTCTCCAGGTAGCAGGCCTCTGTTCCTTTCTGTTATTCCTGAGCTATAACACCAGTGGCCACCAATGCCAGGTCTTGAGCTATAGATTTTCCTCTTCTTCTCCACTGGTTGCCACACCAATTACTTGATCATTGTCATGTTCGATTATCACCCTTGTTCTGCAGTGCCTCTTTCACCGTTTAGCTTTCTGCTTCTCACCCTCTCTCCTTCTTTACACTTACACTAACTACCCTGACTATACATTAAGATATACCAGGCAAACCTGCAATTTATTACCTCCGGAGCTCCCCCTACAGACACCGATTTTTAAAAGAAAATGAGCAACTATGTTGTACATTCTCACTAATCCATGCGGCTTTGTTTTCAGACCAAAGAATAGGAAACAGCGATGATCATTTTTCATGGAGTTATGTTGACTGACAACGTAATAAACACGATTTTGGTTTCGGTTTTGTTGGCTCGCTGGCTTGCCATTTAAGCAGGAGTGTAGTAACTGTGGACTGTTGGTAGAGGCGGCCGAGAGAGACTTCATTTACCCCGTAATGAGCCATTGAACCATGGAAGTGACTATGATGCTGGTAAATGAACCTAAAACTGTTGCCAGGTTTTAATTCTCCTCCTCTCAATCACTCCCGGTCTCAGTTTAATACATACTGTACTAGGATATGCCCCCCCCCCCCCTCACTAGCCCCTTGGCTGTGGTGACTGTGGTCCAACCCCATGTCTCCAGACATAAAGGGCAAGCATGTGAGCCCAGAGTCTGTAGCCTCTTCTCCTCCTCCCTCTCTGCTCTTCTCCTCTAGTCCCAGAGTGTGGTTTGAACCCCAGTCAAGATCCACCATCCTTCTTCCTGTCTTTTGCTTTCTCAAACACACACACACACACACACATACTCATACATACACACTGTCCCTCTCTCTTTCTCCCTCTCTCTCTCTCTACTTTCTCAAACACACACACACACATACTCATACATACACACTGTCACTCTCTCTCTCTCTCTCTATTTTCTCAAACACACACACACACACACACACACACACACACATACTCATACACACACACACACTTGCACACCAAATAAACACATAAATATACACTCACTCAATCATACATACATAAACACTAACCTCTCTCTTACACACACACACATACACCACACACACTCTCAGACATACACACACACACAAACTCTCTTTTTCTCTCTCTCCTCTATCCCCCTTTTCTGTGGGTTGAGCCACACTCAGGCCGCAGTCCAGTCGGCGTGTTGCCACGGAGACACGTAATCACTGAGCCTGGCTGGCTCACTGACTGACTGACTGACTGGAAGGCAACCTAGCTGCACCCGCTACATGCTTTACCCTACTGAGCCAACACAACGCGCCACTAATTCTCTCTTTCTCTCTCTGTCCCTCTCTCTCTCTGTCTCTATTTCTCGCTCTGTCTCTCTCCTTCTCTCTGTCTCTCCAGGCTGCTTTTAGCTCGGTCAAGCTGAGGGGTCTGGAGATGTTGGGGAGGAGTAGGCAGAACCCGAGCGCCTCACCACCAGTGCTCCTGCACAGGACTTCAGCTAGGTGGTGGGGATGAATCATCACCTAACTGTAGCTCATTCTACAACAATACAAACATTATTGTAAATGATGATGTATAGAAATGTAATTATGCCTTACATGCACTACCTGCCTTTAGAGACAAAATATTATTAGCCAGAATCCATTTTCATTTATAATTTATAATTTCCTTGCCCCTGTTGCTCTTGGGTGCTCCATGTGAATGTCTGTAAAGCGCCACGAGACTGTGTGAGGCGAATTATACTGTAAAATGGTGCTATAAAATCGAATTGAATTGAATTGAATATTAAATACAATACATTGCATGTAAGAATACAAATGCATGCATTATTTTTTTTAACATATTCAAAAACATAAATTGACTCATAAGTTGACTCATGAGTTGAGTATACATTGAGTATGACATTGAGTATGCGTTGATTATATGTTTGTGTTACCTTTGTGCTCCACAGCTTGACGGTCCAATCAAAGGAAGAGGTGACAAAGAGATGGGAGAAGTCGACTGGACCCACAGCGCTATGGCAACTGATGCCTGTCACAGGGCCCTGGTGACCCTCGAACATTTCACAGATGCCAGCCTTACTGCGGGGGAGGTAAGGAAAGGGGCAGGGGGGCGGGGGGGTGTAGGGGTTGGTAGGAGCAGAGATAAATACAGATGTCATCTCTATGGTGTCATGCATCTCAGTTTGCCCTGTTTATTTGGGTCGAATCATAACAGGCTACAAACAGGCATCAACTGAACAGTGACATGAAAGGAGAAACTGGAAGCTATGATGGTTTTTACCTTCAGCCTCTGGAATAAAATCACTGTGGTTGCATACAGAGAGTATGTGTAAGATGCATAGGTCTGAATATACATGTACTGTTTATAGTATGCCTGGATGCATGAGATGGTGTGTGTGTGTGTGTGTGTGTGTGTGTGTGTGTGTGGTGTGGGTGTGTAGGTGCCTGTGTGTGTGAAGGTACCTAAGCATTAATATATTTGAATTAGTGTGTGTGTGTGTGTGTATATATGTGTATATATATATATATGTATATGGTTCATGTGTTTTCTCTATGCTCTGCTGAAGGAGGAAACTGCTCTGACTTTCTCTTCTGACTCTTTTGTCTCTCTTTTGACTCTCTCTTCATTCCTTGCACTGTTTTACTGTATATGCTGTATACAGTGTATACATGTACAGACACGTAGTGCTAACTAGGCTAATGCTACTTACTCTGTCAGCAAACTTATGTCTCAATGTGTTATGCTTGTGTGTGTGTTTGTGAGTGTGTGTATATACACTACATATGTGTGTGGTGTGTGTGTGTGTGTGTGTGTGTGTGTGTTTGTGCATGTCTCTCTCTCCACCTCTGCCCACCTTACCTGCCATGTCTAGAGGCTGTGTAGACCGTTCCCTCCTCACTTCCAACCACATAATTATTCACGTCTCCGGTGGGGAACGCCATTGCTGTCACAGCCACCGGTTTGGACTTGTTGTACACCAGCTCCATGCTCTCCTGCATACACAAACACACACACACACACACACCACAGCATAAACAAGGCCTCTGAGTCTGGATTACTGGAGCAAGAACAGACAGCTCCAAGCTGCCTTCCACACTCAACACTCTCAAATGAGATTCACCAGCATTTCTACATTCTTTTGGTTCACAACCAATCTCTTAGGACAGAAAATGGAGTCTTTGTGACTTATCTCGGTTAATCTGGATACATTTGTCAGAAGTAAAACAAAGTTAAACCAGGTTCCCTTAAGTTGTTTGAACTGGAGAGCTGCTATGTAAGCTGCTATGGAAGATGTTAATCCCCAGTGATCCCAGTATGGCAGCAGTAATCTCTCACTCTCTCCAGGTCTGCATAATCTCAGACATGGAGCCTAGGTACTCAATCCTACAGGTAGGGTTTAGGATCACTGAATGTCTAAGGTCCAGCAGAGCAGAGAAGCTCGTCAGGTGAGACGAGTGGCCTGATTAAGAGAGTGTATGAGGGCCTGGGGGGGGGGGGGGGTCAGTGAATACTGACCAAGATGGAGCAACGTAATACGTTACAATGGGGGGTAACATGAACAGTTCCGGTCTGCATAAGTGAGAGTGTCACATAACATCACAATATCAACTTTTCAAATGATCTTCTGTATTAGCGTATGAGAGCTCGACTCTGGGCTGCATAAAGGGGGATTTTCCCCCCTCTTCCTGGCAAAAATAGAACACAGAACTTAACAAACGTGTGTGCCTCTCGCTCCACTTTCACCCTGGACTTCTAACTGGACAGTGTAGTCAGAGAATCAGGGCTCTCCATTGGCTGGACAGGAGAAGCAAACTCAGTAGTGTTAACAGAGCCTAGAGCCCACTCTCAATACACTCTTTTCCCTGTCAGATTTCAGAAAAAACATTTCATGAGAACAAGTAAAGTTGACTGGTATTTAACAGATGGGGTAGGGTTATGGTTATTTAATATTTAATATATTTAATATAGCTCCTTTTAAATCAAATACATATCAGAGGAGGCATATATCTATGTTACGTAGGGTAACATGCAGGGCTGCAGGTGGAAATCTGGGTAGGTATTTACCCTGCTCACCCATTTCTTTTATTGCAGTACACATTAGAGAGGGCACATTTTTCCTGACTTATCCATTCAAACATAGGTCAGATTTGGTGTGCTGTGTACAGGGCACACACACACATTTGCCTTCCCCATCCTGCCCACCCTCCCTAATACACGCATATGGCCCTCCCGTTTATTTCTGTCAATCATGTCTCTATTAATTCATTCTATCAATATATCTGCAGTACTGTCTAGCCTCTGTAACTGTTGTTAGTGTTTAGTTCCTGTTTCTGTTTGGTGTCTTGAACATGTGTCATTTGGTTGCACTTTGTCCCTGTAACTTTCTTCTTGTTGGCAAATAATAAAAAAATATATATATATTTAATATTTATATTCATATCTGCAGTTAATAGTGTTGCTGGAACAGGACATCAGGGGCCAAGATTAAGTGCTCTGGTTTTGGTTGCGCAAAAGGATATTGATATTCGAGCTCAACAGCCAGTCAATCGGCACCCCTGATCCCGCTAAATGCAAATGTAGGACTGCGTAAGCCAACTACAGAGAGGACTAGGGGACCAGAAGTTGCAATCAGCTGAACTGGATCAAAAGGACATGGGAATATAATCAGGAGCTGCACAGGCCAGGCTTATATCTCCCTTATTCCCCAGGAGCATTGAATTTGACTCTGTATCAAGATTTATGTTTATGCACTACTAAAACTGACTCCACAGTCGTTATGTTAATTGGCACAGACCCCTCTGGTGTTCACATGCCTTCTGCTATATGCATATACGTGTGTGTTTTTGGGGGGGAAATGCCTCTGTAACTGATTAGCTGTTATTGAGCTGAGATTGAGTTCATTACTGTTGACTTCATTATTCATTCACTCCAGAGTCAGGGACTGAGCAGGGAAGCCTAAAAACATCAGGCCCTCCCATGTTCTCCATATGTTCCTCATTGGGATTGATGGATGGGACTGATCAGTGATCAGAGGGGAAAAGGGAGTGGATTACTGTAACAGAGCTGTAACTGCATGGGTGCATGAATGCTGTCGAGGAGGAGGAGGAAGAAGATGAGGAGGAGGAGGAGGAGGAGGAGGAGGAAGGGCCTCCCTGACAGAGCTGATGAGCTGGAGGAGACAAACAAGGGATGCGCTGCTGGAGGAATGTGAACACATTAAAAAGACATCCAGAAATGACCTAGACACAGCAACAGACTGCAAGAAATCAACCATATTGATTTTGGACTGCCAGGAGGGCCTTTGAAGTTAGCATACAAATCAACAAGCATCAAACTGGCTTTCTGATCATGTTCTAACAAGTGTGGCCACTGTGTTAAATACAATTATCACCCGGAGAAATGGAATGGACTGATTTGTGATTGGTTGGCAGGGTGTGTGCTGTCTGTGCAACACGCACCTATGAAGTAGATCTGGTGAAAAGGTCTAATTACCATTCTATATCAATGCTCATTTGAATGGTAACTATAACAACCATAGTAAACGGCAGTTGAACTTGTCAGTAAGAATGGAATCCGCCGTTATTGTCAATAACCACCGTTGAACTGAACTGAACAAGTTTCTTTATAACTAAGCTGCAAGCTTTTGTACATTTTAAACTGACGTCTATTCCTTACACGCATGAGTTGCAACCAGGTGATGAGTGGGATAGCAGCCTTCAAGGTGTGCTGGTA